>JABASP010000809.1:0-40099 GCA_019776565.1 Sminthurinus signatus | reverse complement strand
CACATTGTGCATTGTACATTTTGTACATATTTTTGTGTCGTCTGACCACTTGACTCTGGCTCTGTAACTTTGTGACTTTTTTACCCTTTTCTTTCTCTGGACTCTGGATTCAAGATTCAAGACTGTGCTTATGTAAAAATAAAACATATCAGTTTATGACCAAAACCACGAGGATATCTCCAAATAGATATAAAACAGAGTTAAACATGTGGAGAAACCAACCACCAGTGGATTTCATTTCATTTCTGGTTTCTCTCTAAGTCTTGGTTTTAGTATTTGGTTTCAAAAAAGTCGGGACTGTTGTTCCTGTTGTTGTTATTATTGTCATGATGATGATGATTGTTGGTTGTTTGTTGTTCCTTGTTGGTCCTTTCTGCTAGTCTTGGTTTTGGTTTTGGTCTTGAGCTTGGGCTTTGGCTGGGAAGACCAGAGACCAGAGTCATTCATTTTACTCACCTCTTATCAGTCTCGTCTTTCTCGTCTTTCTCGTCTTTACTCGGAATGAATGTCAAAAACCAAGAACAAGCAAGACTAGGAATACACAATACACAAGAAAGAAGAAAGATCCTTTATTTTGCTTTTCTTCTCCTTTGGTTTGGATTTGACTGAATTGTGGAAGGACCAAAAGGACCCACCTTTTTAATTTATGTAGGAAATAAAATAAATCCAAATACAAAATACAAGTTTTCCGATGAAAAATTGACTAGAAGATTTCAGATTTCAAATTTCAGTCCTCTTTTTTTTTACTACCAAGGAAAATCTGTGTGTAGAAATTGTAAAGTCAAAGCTAAAGCTAAAAACTAATATGCCTTTTGCCGTTTGATAAATTTTCTCGTGTACTCGTTCAAATGTAAATTAGTGTACGCAGTAGCCAATATAGAAAAAAAAACAAGACAGGACAAGACAGGACAAGACAAGACGAGTAGACAAGGCATGAAAAGTAGTCGTCGTCTCTCATTCCTTTAGTTTTCCTAGGAAAAACTGTCCAGTTGATGAAATATGGGAGAACAAATCTCAGACTTGTTTTTTGATTCCAGTAGGAAAAGATGAGATCAGAAAGAGAGAGAGAGAGAATCTTCTCGTTTTAGTTTACTTTTTAGGAATCACATGCACATCATCATCATTACACATTGAGAAAAGGAAGAGCAAAAACAAGTATAGGAAAAAAAGAAGGTGGACACTGGACACGCACTTTTTTCATCTTCTTTTTGTTCATCTTGTTGTCTATTTGTTTGTTTGGTTATGATTTTATAGTTTTATGATTTTATAGTTTTTATACTTTAATACTTTATAGTTTATGTATGACGGTGGTCGTCGGTCCATGTCAAACTCCAACTCCAGATTCCGACTCAGATTCACATTCAAATAAAAGCTCATTGAAATAAACGGTGGGTCTCCATCATCATTTAACAATTTGAATAGTTTATGTCAACTCTCCGTTGTAAATTGCCCAGGATGACAATTTTTATCTACATTCTAGATTCTACATTCTTCATTCTGCAGTCGTCGTCCTGAATCCTGAATCCTGATCCTCCCAATCTGATTACTGATTACACGCAAAGCCATGTGTAATATGTAATATGTAATTTTATATGTAGTTTTATAGCCCTGTACAAGATTCAACTCCTACATTTTCTAATATTTTATCATGTTTGTTATGTAAAAGGTCAGACGCGCGCTTCCCAGAACTCAGAACTCTAAAGTCTGAAGGCAGAATGATTTTACAAGCATATGAAAAATAATGATGATAATAAATGAAAATGGAAATTCTTTAGAAATTGAATTATGGGTCGACAAAATGTGTATCATTTCAATTAAAATGTTTCCACAAGGACAGCAAATCACAAATCACAAGTCTCAAGTCTCAAATCAAAGTAAAAAGTGAAGCTACTACTTGTTTATTTAATCATGTAAAATGTAAAATGTAAAATGTAAAAATTAAACAACTGTCATCATTAAAAGGTTCTACAAAATGAATGATCAACCTTTATTTGAATTTGGATTTTGGATATTCTATATAATTGATTCGAATCTCCACCTAAAATTCTGACATGAGTTGTGAGTTGAGAGTAATAAAAAGTAAAATTCTCAAAACACAAACCACAAAACTGATAATTTGATTTGAATTCTCCATGTTGAATGTTCCTCAGTTGACAGAGATGATTTTTCTCCCATTATTTGTTTTTCTTCCCTTCCCTTTAAAAGAGGAGCATTTATTTTTTATTGGGAGGGAAATGTGTGAACAAGATGTTTATACGCACATTTCTCCATGAATTACTGTTACTGTTACTGTTATGATTACGATTATGAATATGAATATGATTGGACCACTGAGGTAGATAATTGAGTAAAAGGTGTTCATTTCTCTTTCCTTTTCCTGTTTGACTATTCATGTTCTCATGTTCATATTCATGTTTATTGCCACGCCGTAAATATTTAATACTCCATGCTCAATGCTAACAAGTAATAAGTGGAGGAACGTTACTTCAATGTTCAATGTGAGGAGGAATCAATTCAAAATGTACTTTATTGCGCTGTACATTGAAAGAAAAAACGACAGTTGTCAGTCTCTGTGTCTGTGTGTGGGATTTCTAGGGTGAGATAAATACTAACTACCAACTACTAAATACATTGTAAATACAGATATTGTACGACGTTCAGTTCACTTTTATTTTTATTTTGAAATCTACAGACAGAATCTAGAGTTGCGATCAGTGAGAAACCCTCCAACATGAAATGGAACCTTTTCTCTTTGGCTTTGAATCTACTCATTTCATTTCATTCCTCATTTGCATGTCCATAGAATTGGACTGGATCGGAAATTCAGGAAATTCTTATCTCTATTTCTCATACACGCACGCCGCATAATATGCGTAATGCGTAATGCGTACATTGATACAACAAGCAGCAAACAACCCTTAATGTATTTACAATGTACAACCAAAATAGTATTATGAATTCATGCGGAGAGCTCAAGTCCAAGTCCATCCCTATCAACAATCGACAATCGACAGCAGACAGTCAAAAGTGGCAGTTGGTCAAAGCCGTTGGTCCTTGGTTAATTCCTGTATTATTTTAAGTGGCACCCAACACAAGCACGAGTAAAAGCACAGGCAATAGAACACTTTGAATTTGGGAGTATGAGCGATGACTGAATATTATTAGTTATTATACTGCGAATGGTGAATGCTGAATGTTGAATGCTGAATGGAGAATGGAGAGTGTTTTTCCGGCTCAGTGAAATTATTAGTCCGTCAACTGTTTATCAATTAAGTTGATAAATAGGAACAGAAATATGCCACCCACCACACAAACTTAGTATGCATAAAAGTATTCATAGGAAATAAAGTATTATTATACAACAGAATCTATTATAGATTATAGTATAGGATGAGAAATACGTATAATCTACATTAGAGTGTGTAATGAGCACTCAGTACTGGGACCACGTGCTATTATTATGATTGTTTATCACTGCATGAAAGAAAAAAAAAGAAGTCTGGAGGTTCTTTTGCTATTTGTTTTGAGCCTGTGAGTTTTGAGCTTCAGTTTTTAGATCCAGGATCCAGAACACACAAAACAGAAAACACAAAACAGGCATCATGCAGCGTTCATTTGTTTGTTTGTTTTTTCTTCCTTTCTCACCCAATAGTCAACAACAACAATCAGAGAAAAGCAATGGGCAATGGACAGGGAAAGAATAAAGAATAAACATGAAAATCAAGTGTAGAAAAATATTTATTTACAAAACATTCCCATTTTTTTATGAGGATTAAATGAAAAATCATTCACACCAAAAACTCGAGTTTACTCGTAATAAAAGAAAATGTTCCTGTTTGCTGTTCCCTCTGCCGCTTATCTTTTATTCAGTGTTCAGTATTCAGTATGTACAATGTACGATGAACGATGAACGTGATTTAGGTGTAAAGGAGAGTTGAACAATGGACACTTGATGTTTGACGCTTGACGCTTTTGATGCTTTTGACGCTGGTCAACATGAAACTGTCTAATGAAAATCAATCGTAAAATCTCATTTGGTTTTACTACGTAATTTGATGAATTTAAGTGACTGAAAGTGCGTGGGGGAGATGAAGGAAAAAATAGAGCCCGAGTAGTACGCAGTATTTACGTAGCTTGGATTTCAGATATTAGAATCTACAGATACAGACAGAATATAGAATTGGAGATGAAGAAAAAATGATAGTAAATTTTTTTTAGGTCTCAACTTGTTTTTTCCCTCACTGTCGCATTTTCCATGTGACCTTTTATGAACCATAAAAATCTCAACTGTTGCTCTCGCTTTCTGTGTTAGAAGATATTTGGAGTTTGGAGTTTGGACAAGACAGAAGAAAGATAAATATTTCAGTTAGGTGGTCACATCACTAAAATATTATTGAAGTGTATTATTATCATGATCCTGGTTGTGATGTGATGTGACATGAAATGCTTTGAGCGCCGTGTGCTTCTCCGTTGTACGTTGTATAA
This sequence comes from Sminthurinus signatus, assembly GCA_019776565.1. Lineage (NCBI taxonomy): Eukaryota > Metazoa > Arthropoda > Collembola > Symphypleona > Katiannidae > Sminthurinus > Sminthurinus signatus. The sequence goes on along the minus strand of JABASP010000809.1, from coordinate 35,614 downwards.
TATACATACGTTTTTTCTATATGTGACATGGAGAAGCTTTGAACTTTGAAGAAGGAGATGAAGAAAGAAGGAGGAGGGCCATTATACAATAATATTACTATTAGGAGAAACAATGAGATGCTGGGAGCAAAGTACAAACTAAAAAGTACAAAGTACACAAACCAAATCACTGTAATGTAATGTAATGTAGTGTATTGTTTCTGGTGAAGGAGGGAGATCATTAGGAGGAAAAAGAAAGGACGATGAGGATGACGATGGCGATGACGACGCCAGATAAAAAAAGCTTTTGGTTCATTGGGAATGAAATACTCCCATGGAAAAAAATCCACTGTATGCTGTATGCACACACAACACACATCAATAGCTATTTACTATTTACTATTTAGTTTAGATACTGTGTGTAGATAGGAGATAGGAGATAGAATGTACACGACATTCTCTAATGATATGTATGATGCCTCATCCTCATCCCAGTCCTCGTCCTCAGGCCTATAGGTAAATACCTGCATCATGTATCAGTAAAGGTACCTTGGACATTGGACATTGGACATTTACAGATAGAATTTAGAAGGTGGCCGAGCTCTGAGCTCTGAGCTCCAGCTCAAAATGCTCAAAGCTCAAAGCTCAAAGCTACTTCCATATCAATATCAAGTATCAGTATCAGCTCTTACATATCTTTAAGACCATGTTCAAGCCTTGTAAAATGGCTATCTGTCTCATATCATTTATCCACATCTCCCTCACAGACACAGACTCGAGTTGCTTTCTTTCTTCTCCTGGTTCTCTCATTCTCTGATTCTCCGGTTTTTGGACCTTGAAAGTTGAAAGCCACCCTGCACTAACTAAACTAAACTAAACTAAACTGCACTGTACAACAGTAAACAGTAAATAGTAAATGATACAGAGACAAGAACAACAACAACAATAACGACAACGACAGGGACAAACTACAACTATTTATTTATTACCGCAACGACTACACACAATGAAAACATGGAGATGGAAACAAAATAGAAATTCCCACATAAACTCCACACATTTAACGAGTAACGAGGAAGAACACGGGCCGTCGTAATAATGAAAGGTTCTATTCATGTACAATGTACAGTGTACATTGTAAATATAAACAGGCTCATAAATAAATAATGTGCGATTTTTTTGTCGTCGGACAACGCTCACGCAATTTACCATAAAAATAAATATAGGTAAAATGACAACAATGAGTCAATATCCACTGTCAACAGCCTTTATATTTCACTGTTGTTTGTTCAATTGATCTTGAAATCAAATTTTTAATTTAGCACCAAGGAAAATATGTTTAGAAAAATGGGTTGAGTCAATGAGGAGCTTCAAAAGTTTTTAGGATAATTTTATTTATTGGTGAGAGTCAGAATCGGAGTAAAAGGGAGGTGGAATAAAAACCACCAAAATGGTGTGGGGGACAGGAAGAAAAGTTTAATTGTCTCATTACATGCACATCCGCTCTTCTGTTCTGTGTTTTGTGCTATACATCACACGTCACATGTCGCATGTTCAGTGTTCAGTGTTCAGTGTTAAACTTATGCATGCAAAGACAAACTGGACGTTGGACACTGGAAATAAATGACTCCAAATTCAGATCAGAAGGACACCCAGCCCAGGTTCTCAGGCCACTCGTTATCCTTGTCATTTCCCTTAAAAAGGTGAAACACGGGAAATTCCATGTTGTAGCCCGGAAAGGAAGAGTGTAATGGAGATTGTACAAGTTGTGGTGTGTAATGACCAGGAATTATGTCATCTCGCTTCTCCCCAAAGATTCATTTTATTTTACTTGACTTCATTTTGAACACGTTGAATACACGGGCATCATTTTATTCATTCATTCATTCATTCAGTTGTTCAGTGGTCGGGCGGTTTAAATGGTCCATGGTGGAACGTAAATTACCTCCATAGTGAATAAATTCAATTGCCTTGTTATCTCGGGCCAACATGAGATTATTAAGGCGATTACCTCCGTCATTACAGGACGATTCTGGAGATTCCCAAACTGGCATTGATTTCACGACCAGAAACGGAATCGGAGTTTATTCTCCCTTTTTGCTGTACCTGTAGAATGTACAATGTACAATGTTTTAAAGTACAGATATATGTATGATGTTTGTGTATCTTTGAAATTTTATGGTTTAATGGTTTAATAAAATGGTATGAATAAATTCTCCGTAAGAAGAATTCTATTTCTATTTTCTTTCTCCTTTTGTACATTCCAAATTCCTATTGCTCAGTGAGCAAAAAATACAACAGGACATTTAATTTTATGCTTTTGCTCATGTTTGGAATTGCCCAGCATTCAGAATCCAGAATCCAGAATCCAAAATAAATAAATAAATGAGCTGGACAAATTCCACAAAAGTAGCCATTGACATAACAAGTTACAAAAAAGCTCCACCGTGATAATTGGTAATGAGAATGTCTTTTGTCTTTTGTCTTTTGCCATCATCATTGATCACTGATCAAGGGAATTAAAGATAGAGGACAGAGTTTAAAAGTTTAAACGGAAGGAAATCCATAACATTGGAGAATTTCAAAAATTCTGGCCATTGGAATTCTACTATGGAAAATACTTTTGTAAAATTCCTTTCTTCTTTTGTTCGACGAGTATACGAGTATTTTTGTATCTACAATTTAGGTGAATTAAGTTGAAACAGTGGTCCAGATTCCAGATGCAAAAAAAGGAATAAAAAAGAAAAGGGTTCACATGTAATAGGTACACGAGTGAAGAGTGTAGAGTGTAAAGAGTAGAGTGTAGAACTGCACCAAAAAAGAGAAGGAGGCTCACTTGTCTTGTCTCTTGGACTCACAGTCGCTTGTCTCATTAGTACAATAATAAAGCTTCCGCACAGAACCAAAGAAAGAAAGAAAGAAAGAAGGAAAGAAGGAAAAGGGCAGAGGAGAAAAAGACGCTCCGTTTTTCCCCAAGTTCCAAGTTCCAACTGACACAGTCATAGTAAATAACAGGCTTATAACTATACATGTCGAGTTGACTCTACTCGAACTCGTACTCGTAGCCGTACTCGTACTCGTACTTGCATAAGTATTCGTCTACGTGTACAAATGTGTGTGAGGGCAGGAGGAAAAGGAGGCCTTTTATTATTCGTGAGTGTGTTTCTGTAACTATCAACGTCAATTCGCTTCCTTGGTTTTGTCAGGATCCAACATTCAACTTTTCAGACCGTTTCGTTCCGTTTCATTCCATTCTTCAGTGTAGTAGAGAAAATAGAATACAGAGTACAGAATACGGAATACGGAATGGCAAAGCATCGCCAATTTCAATGACTAGCATAAATTTTTACTGGTCTTCTCCTTCCCAATTCACAATGTAAGACTAAAGAGGAAAGTATGTATGGAGAATGTAGGATGGAGAATGGAGAATGGAGAAAATGGGGGTCTGGACCTCTACTAATAGCTTTCTTATTAGCCATTTTGAGAATCTATCCAGAGGAAAGACGGGAAAGACGGAAAGTAAAACGAGAATGAGAACGAGAACGAGCACAACGAACAAGGCACAAGTTGACATGGAAGAAGGAGAGAGAAGAGTCGTCGACATGGGTTATTTAGATAACACATCTGATAAATTATGCAGCTCATATCATATTCAAGGACTCTTTTTTCTCCGTTTTCTCCTTTTTTTGGCTTAGCCTGACTCGACTTTTCTAACACTAAAACTGGAAACTGGAACAGTAACTAAAAGTCACAATTTCATTCAACTTTCATTCCTAAACTACAGACAAAATACAAAGCTTAATATTGATTACAAAATGCAAAAGTACTTTTATATTAAATAACGATACTAAATACTAAATTTAATAATGTCCGGCGGAATTTTTTGAATTGAATAGTTTTACTACTTTCCAATCTCATCATCAACTATGCACTCACGAAATAATGTTTGCAAGTTTTTATGTATTTATGTAATCTTAACAATGTCGGTGAAATGTGTATTAATTTATTGATTTTTTCTATTTTTTTTTATAGGTAAGACGATATTTCCTTTTGATAATTTTGACTACCAAGAACAAAGTGAACAAAAAAAGGTGCGTAAAATTTGTATGCAGTATTTAATATTTAGCGGGAAAAATTGAGAAAAAGGTTAAAGGTTAAAATTTATTTTAATTACAATTTTCATCGACTAATATCTTTACGCATATCTTGAATCTTGAATCTACAATTGAATGAAATTTGCTCAAAATTAAATTTCATTTCCCTTCCTGATTTCATATAATTTTCATATAATACACAATCTACACAAGCCAAAAAGGCAGGGAAATATTCATACTGACTACTGATATTCATAATACAGATAAAGATAAAGATGCATAAATGAGAACAGGATGAAAATCATAAAATTTCATATGTACAAATTGCACATTATGATGAGGCTGAACGTCATTATTTTGCATTCAAATTGAGTCAATTGGCGTAGATAACACAGATATTATATAAGCAATATTCGCATATAAGTATATCTTTGTATTAAAAGATGTTGATAATAAGCTGAAGCATTTATGAATTTTAAGTGAACCAGAGCAAGTTGCAGATTCTAGATTCTAGATTCTAGATTCTGGGTTGAAGGTTGTAGGTCGATTGCACCGTAAGAATGAAAGGATCATTGAGTTTCTGCGAAATTCAGGAAAGAAATCAATTATTTGGATAGTGGATGAGGACGCTGATTGTTTTAATTGCCTCAAAGCAATTTCATTTCAGTTTATTTCCGTCCATTCAATTTTCCATTGTGCACAGTATACAGTACACACACTTGTATGTTGTATGTTATATGTACTTGCAAGTAATGGCTAATGGAATAGCTGCAAAGGAGTAGGGCAAACTGCGAATTTCAAATTTCAAACTCCAAATTTCAAATAGAAGCTCCGCTCAGTTCAGCTCACGAAACGTCCTCTCCTCAATTTTCAGCTAGTCAATTCAGTTGCTCAGCTCTGTTCAGTTCTCAGTTCAGCTCAGCTCAGTGAGAAGTGCAACTTTGAACAATAAGAGGAAAAACAACTAGAGTTGGAACTAGAGCTGGAACTGGAACTGGAACTGGGAGCTCATGAAGGCATAACTTTAATGAAATGAGCGAGTCTGCCTAATGTTTAACGCTTCAGATGGGTTGACTACAAATACAACTAAAGCAAAAGCTAGTTGTAGGATACGAAATGCGAGAATAGAAAATCGATAGATTGCACACACCAACATACAACATCTAACATACAAAATGATACTTGTGTACTTCACCGCACCGAGCTCCAAGTTCTTGCTCTTTACACTCTGTCCTCTTTTACTTCTTTTGTCTCCTTGATTTTGAGCATCTGAATCTAGAGTTTAGAATCTAGAACTGGAACTGGAACTGGAACTGAAACAGAGAGAAATTTGCAGTTGCCAAAATAGTAAAAATTAAAGACGTGATTTTACTTCAAACAAGGGAAACGGAAAAAGAAGCAGTACAATACGCATATAAAAGTTGTAGGCGGAGGAGGAGGAGGACAACGACGAGGCGAATGTAAAAGAAGAACATGTCGTAAAATGAGTCTGGAGAACTGGAGGATGGAAACTGGAAACTGGAGTTTCATGTCCTTTTATTTACATGAATTACATACATAAACACGTAACCCACAAAACATTACACATTACAAATTACACGCTTCACAAAAATCATGTCGCTTGTCCTGCGTTTCATGTTCTATTTTCTCATCCTCATTTTTCATTTTTCATAGTCTTTGCCTTTCTTTGCATAATAATAATAGTGCAAATAAAAGGAGCAGCACTATTGCAAATACAAGTACAAATGAGAATAATATCTGATCAGATTTTTTATGTACTTGAATATATTTTTTGTAGACTACGCATTTCTTGTTGTTTTCAAAGTTCATCCATGTTAACCTCGGATGCGAAATGCATTATCATAATAAAATTTAAAGCTCTGAAAAATATTAAAAAGCCAAGAATAATTTTTGCAACAGCAAAAGGAATTGTAATTATTTTTCATCTAATCTTCACTACAGAACCTTCACTACAGAATCCCTCAAGAAATCAGAGTAGGATGAAAAAGATGATAAAGATGTATTTAAATTTGACTTTTAACTTTTAAGTAAAAGGAAACTTGATTGTACTTTGTACTTTATACAATCAGACAAAGTATAATCATAATTAGACACGGTTCTTTGGAAATTGTAAGGCCGAGAGTTTTTGATTTAGACTTTAGACACTCGACACTCGACACTAGAGGCTTTAATTATAATAATATCAAAGTTGCTCATCATTTCAATTTCAACTTTTCCGTGTAGAATAATATTATATTATGCAGAATTGTGAGTGTAGATTTGCAGAAGAGATTCTATGAGTTCAGATCGAGGTGTATCATGATTCTGATTCTGATGATGATGATGGTGATCATTATATCACTGCAAAAAGTTTGTTCCGACTTTCCACTGACACGAGAGTTGAGAGTAGAGAGTTGCGGGGGAGTTGAGAGGGAATGTGACTACAAAAGAAGAAAAAGTATTAGAAAAAGATAAGAGGAGAAGAGAAGAGGAGTGGGTGCTGAGTGCTGAGTGCTGAGACTGGGAAGGAAAAGGGAAAAGTTTTATTTAGTATCTGTATTCCTGGAAAAAGTGATAGGATAAGATACAGAATACAAAATACAAAACACAAATGAACGTGTATTTACTTTACTTTACTTTGAGTCATCCATTCCCTGAATTCGTATCCAGTATCCAGTATCCAGTATCTCGCATCTTGTATCTTGTATCTTGTATCTCGCTCCGCGTATCTCGCTCCAAGTATCTGGTAACAGCTCATTTGTTCCATCACAGGAAATGAAACAAGTCAAAACAAGGAAACAAAACTGTAGCTGAACACTGAACACTGAACATTCACCAATCTGTATAAAAGTAACTTGTGTATTGTGTACACTTCCACGTTCGACATTCTGCATTCTGCACGATATCGAAGAGAGGCGAGAGCAAACAAAACTATGTAAAAGTACAAAATAGCAAACAAAATACAAAATACATTTTCCAACTCTTAGCTCTGATCAGAGCTCAAAGCTCAAAACTCAAAACTCAAACAGAAGACGGGACGAAAATGCGTCCATGATTCAGAAAAGATTCTTTGCTCAAAACTCAAAAGTCTCAAAACTCAAAAGTCCCAAAAGTCAAGTCAACTCTCTTCACTTTTCTTACATCTTGTTTTTTTTTGTTCTTTCTCCTTTTGTTTTAGCTCGGTTTCCTTTTCTCTTCCTTTTCCCAGTTTTCATTTGTATTTGTATTGTCTTTGCTGACTTTGAATTTGACTTTGACGTTCCAAATACTGGGATTTCACATTTGACATGGTAAAATTCACTTTACTAATGAGGAAAATGTTAGTGGAAAATATCTTACCTGTTTTTATTTACATTGTAAATTTTGAGTACAATTACATTTACATTTAATTTAAAGGCCAACTTAAATTGGATTCAACGTAGTGCTGTTTTAGTTACCTTGACTCTTGACTCTTGACTTCATCATCATTTTACATTGTAAATTCTAAATGTTACATGTTGAATGCTCAATTTTCAATGTCCAAAGTACAAAGCCAAGGGCAAAGCTTAGCGGAGATGGAAAGGGAAAATCGGAAACAGTAGGAAAAGTTGGATGCACCAAGCACAAAGCGGCTACTTGTTTATTTACAACTACGATTTTCACATTTACCATCAAATCGACCATCCGCTAAACTAAACTAAACTAGAGACTCAAGCCACGAGCTTCGAGTTTCGAGATGAATGCAAAAGAAAAAGTTTTAAAGTAAAACATAGAACTGAAATCATCAAATATCTACTTTTCCCCCATTTTTTTACGTCAAAGTTAAAGTCAAAGCCAAAGTCAAAGTCTCTAAGAAAAAAGAGTTGTTTCAATTTTCTTTTTCTTTGGTTCGTTGACGAGGGGGAATTGGGAATTCCCTCTTGTTTTGTCTTTGTCTTTTTTTTCTGTGGGGTCAGACCTTTAAAATGTAAAAGTCCAGAGTCTAGAGTCTAAAGCCGAAAGTATAAAGTCGGCGGTGGAGTTGAAAAAGTACAGGAAAAAGAGGGAAAAAAGGTGGAATGTTTTTCCAAAAATTAATCTTTTCAACTCTAATAATAGACTTTGCCTTTTCATGCACAACCTTCATTCAAAAAGACGCGGGTCGGAGTTTTGAGTCAAAAATAGTCTGTAATCCTCAACAGTGAAAAGCCTGAATGAATGAAGGATGGAACGAGAAAGGGAGGAAAATCCTCGGAGCAGAAATGAATGAAAATGAGTTAGATACTTCCAGAACAGGGTAAAGAGTAAAGAGTAAAGAGAAAAGATGCATTCATATATTTAGAACTTGTATTGAAAAACGAAGCCGCCATCCCGTCTCGTCTCTCGTCTCGTTTAGAGCGAATTCCGTAAGCCAATATCGATAAGAGCTCTTTTTGTCTAGGCTTGAAGCTTCAGATGATTTTAGATCTTTGTCGTGTGTGGGAGTAGGAAAAGTTTACTTTGTATATTTTGTATTTTGTCATGATGAAACACACCGAAATCGACATCAATATCAATATCAATATCCATACCAATATCGATTTCCATTTCGATATCATGATTTATACGCTCTCTTACACTCACAAACTACTGTTTGTTTTCTACGGTAAAAAGTCTGTCTACTTCAAAATGTGTCATTTTCCTTGACACGCGGATCACGATGACGATGATGACTAAGATGACGAGTCTGTTTTTGGTACTTTTGGTGAGTTGCAATCAGAGAAAATGCCCCTGATTTTCTCTCTGTCCTACTTTCTCGGAACTCGGAACTCGGAACATGGAAACCACCTTAAAAAATCTGGAGGTGAAAAGACAAAAGACAAGAGACAAGAGTTAAAACTCCCACACAGAAAAAGGAGATGAAATTCAAAATTTAGAAATTCAACTTATCCACAGATTTTGTCACGTTTGATCATTTCTTATGAAAGCTAAAGCCAATAAAATACTAAGGAAAGAAGAGTCAAGTAAACCGCAACCTTTTTGATCAGACTGATGCTGATGAAAAAATGTGACTCTGTCAACTTGACTGTTGAGCCCATCCAAACCAAAACCAAAACCAAACCAGAAACCACAAAAGTACTAAAACCAGTTCCAGTTTCAAATCCAAATAAAATGTTTCAAACTCTGATAAACTTGATAATAATGACAATGTTTTTCCATCTCTTCAAATTTTGAATACTGTAGATTAAGTAAATTTTACCAACTGAAAAGGAATAAACTGTACAATAAAAGGTGAATCTCGAGGTTGTTTTCACTACTCATGAATCTGTCTTCATAGTTAAATCCATTCAATTTTGTCAAATAAATCCATCTATAAATCTGCTTAAAATGAGAATAGGGAAAAATAACTACAACTACAAAATCCAAATATTGAGCTGTAGATTGTAGATGTTTATCTTTTTCTCCGTTTTTTACCGGTATTTCCTGTCTTCTTTGGTGAGTGAAATATCGTACCGATAGATAGAATAGAAACAGAAACAGAAATAAAATGAAAAAGACAGCCTACAACTTACAAAGTAAAAATAAATAAACTGAATACCTAAATTTGTACAAAAGAACGTCCACTGTATATTGCATATACATTTTGAAAATACAGGGAGCTGTAAAAGTAAAAAGTAGACTGTAAAAAATAGGAAAAGTGAAAGAGGAGGAAAAAGTCTAAATTTCGTGAAACGGAACGGGAAGGGAAGAAAACACAATGAACAATGAATAAAAAAAAGAGGAAAAGAGGAGTGTGACTTTTCTTGACTTTGTAACTATTCTTTGGTTTGATGTGGAAATGGTGAAAATTTTGTTTGTATCCGCTCCAACTGATTCTGATTCTCTGTATATGTATTTTACTTGTGACTGCTGGATGTTGGAGTTGGAACAGAAACTAAAACTGAACTGATGTGGATCTTTCTATGGCTATGGCAATGGCAATGGTTTGGTTTTGTTAGTACGTCGGCTGTTGGCTGTTGGTTGTGGCGGTGAAGAAAGTTGAAGGTAGTGTGCTTGAATAGACTTGATAAAGTGTTGGCAGGAGGAAGTTGCGAGAAGACCAAGAACAAGAACAAGAACCATTGGAAGAAAAGGGGCAAAGGAGCAAAAAGGGAAAAGGCACGCGGGTGAGCTGGAAAGCTGGAATTGGAGAGCGACAGGAAGAGAGAGCAATAATAAAGCGGCGAAAATCTTTCTCTCTCAATGTGTCTTTTCCCCTTTCCTCCTCCTTTTATATTTTATATATTTACAATTTAGTGTGGATCTAAACCAAACCAAACCTCACCAAAAACTTTACCTATTCCTTCACCACACTTTGCATCATACATTATGCACCAAAAAGTCAAGCCCCATCACATCATTTTATACAAAGAGTTGAAAAGAGAACTATCTGTAGTTAAAACAGTACAAACTACAAACTACAAAGCACAGAGTATTTTCACAACCCCAAACCTCACAACATCACATAACACCACACGGCCGTTATGAAAACTGAAGTCTTAAATATTGCAAAGTTTTCAAGAGTTCAAGAGAGATCTTTTCCCTCTCCTGTTTTTTCTACATATCTTTTGTATACATTTTCTGGGGAGGACAATTTATATGCAAAGAGACTGTTTTGTATTTTGTACTGGTTGTGACTGTGACTGTGATTGTGATGGTGATGGTGTGGACCGTTCCTATTATAATAATAAGATGAGTTGATATGATATGATAGGATACGATAGGATCCCTCACCATTCCCTTTTCTTTCCTCTTCTTTCTCTGCTGGAATCTCTCCTGAAAGTTTAAGACTGGAAGTCTGTAGAATGTGGAATGCAAAGAGAATGACAAATGTCCCGAATGTCGCGCCCTACATCGCTTCCGATTCTCATTCCTTTTTGGCAACAGTTTCTCTTCGGGATTTCCCCCTGAACCTTTACTCTTTCGCTGTCTCCCATATCATGAAAAAGCTCGTGTGTCTACATACATAAAACAGGAGGGTATCTTTATATTTTGTACAATGTACAATGTACAAGTCTACTTTTAAATACGTGTCTTTGGTCCTGGTTGCTCTAGAGCACTTTCCAAGTCGAATTCGAATTCGAATTTCAAAGACCTTTGTCGTAAACACCAGCCACAACCAAAGAAAAATACATGTGACACACAACGTTCAAAAGCACAGAAATAGTAGAAAAAGTTGACTCTTTTTTCCTCTATATTTTATGTACAATGTATAATGTAGAAGCCAAGTCTTTTATTTTCACTCCAAAGAAGACAGACGACAGACGACAGACGAAAGAGGAAGAAAGAAGCCCACTTTTTTTTTTTACAAAATACTCTATTTTACCTTGCCAAATAGTTCAAAGTAAACAGCAAATAGCAAATAGTAAATGGCAAATAGAAAATATCAAAAGAAACAACACCAAACACCAAACAGAAAGTTGAGCCAGGTTTTTTATGTTTTCTGGTCTGGTTGAAACCTTTAAAGTTTTCTCCATTTCCCCTTTCCCCATCTTTTCACCATAATAGAAAATAAAGGAGTAAAAAAAGGAAGTTTAGTTGGTATTATCATCATCCTCATCGCCATAGTCATTGTCATTGCCATTGTCGGTGTCATTGTGGGTATCGTTGGAATAGCCAAATGGCAATCGTGTGACCCAGTAAATCATTTTTTAAATTGATACATAGTATTTTTTTTTACTATTTAGCAACTATATTTTTTGTTGTCGTTGTCATTGTCATTATCATTATCACTTTTGTGCCATTTTTGTTTTCTCCTCTTTCGCCCCAATTCATCCAATATGAATAGTATACATTGTGCTGTTGTTGTTGTTGTTGTTGTTATGGTGTGAAAAGATAGGAGATTTCAAATGTCTTTCAAAGAAAAATCCTTTGAAAAAATAAACTTTGCATTTATTCACATCATTATTTACTTTTTATTTACATATTTTATGAAAACATATTCTAAAGGTTGGAAATTAAAATAGAGAATTCAGAATTCACCCGGATACCGGATTTTGGCAAGGCTTTTGTGCAAATTTTTATATCAGTTTGGCTATTATTGTTGCCATCTTTGACGCTTGATCTTTGATACTGAAAAAATAAAACTAAAATATTATACCGATGGAAGCTGGAGGAAAAAATCCAAGATACTTTAAATAGAAACATTGTATTTTATTTCTATTTTTTTGGAAAATTTTTAAACTTTTATTTAAAGAATAAAAAATAAAAAAGACAGTTTTAAAAAAAGATTTTTCTCCCTTTTAAAATTTTCTGTACAATTTTTCTATACACTGAAAATTCCTTTCAGTAGTTTCCTCGTTTAAATACGAAAGCTAAAAAAGAAATATTTATGACATGGACATAAATGGAAAAATAGCTAAAAGAGAATTCCACAAAAATAAATGTAGTCTCCTCACTACTCAGGTTTGACATAAATGGAATAAATTTATGTGTGATCCGTTTCTGTACTGTTTTATTTCATCATGGTGACGATGAAAAGATTTGGAATTTGGATACAAGAGAAGAAAAAGAAACCAACAAGAACAAGGACACGAAATTCTATAGCTAATAACTCTTCGCTCTTTGCTGTTCATCTTCGTTTGTCATAGATTAAGCAAGTATTAGGCTTGCATTAGAACTCAGAACCTCGAACCAAGTTCAACTTGAAATTGAACTTGAAGTTGAGTTTGAATTTGAAGATGCACCTTTGAAATTTGAAATCCGATAAACTTGAATTGGATTCATTCCTTCAGTTTAACTTTTTTTCATGTGCATCGTAAATGCATTTGTAGATATTTTATACAGCGTCTCTGACATGGTTTTTGGTTTGGTTTGGTTTGGTATTTGGAGTCCAGAGTTTGAAGGTGCATGGCATTTCACTACATGTCATAAAATACACGCTTTTTTCTCTCACGGAGCAGAGCACACGCTTGAATTCCCTTTCAAGAATTTACTATACTTTATACTCTATAAAGTCTAGATATGTGGTGCATTCAGCTCCTTTTCCGATCTTTATCGTAATCGTAGTGAAAACAAGAAGCAGCCTCATCAACTTACTTTATACTGCGTACACTTTACACACACGCATTTTATTATCCGAGAAAAAAGTAGAAGAAGAAGAAGAAGCTCATCTGTTCAACTTGAATAAACTTGGTGAATACACATTGAGCTGATTTAGTTAGACAGGCCGTGAGCCGTGAGCACAGACATGAACACTGAACATTGAACATGGACAGACCAGCCAGTCCAGTCATCTTCTTCTTCTTCTTCTTCTTCTTAAACTGCTCAAGCAGCACAACACTGCTCTTCAAAATTCAAGTTCCAACTCCAGCTAGAAGAACAAGAGGAAGCTGAAGCTGAAACTAAAGAAGAAGAAGAAGGGAAGTGTGCATCTACTATTTACAATGTACAATGTACTAGACATTGGAAAAAAGAACTTGAGATTAAGATGGTCGTTGAATTTCACAATTTGATGGATGAGGTGTCCATTTTTATTTCCCCGTTTCTTCCTTCTTCTCAATTTCCATTATTCTCTCCTCTTCAATCTTTCTTGTACAAAATGTACAATGTGCAATGTGCAGTGTACAAAAGTCTTCAAAAATTGTTTTCCAGTTTCCAGTTGTGGGAAATCTTTTTAAAATCACCTACTTGAAAAACGATTGTTAAATCAACTGAAATTGATCCCATGGACAAAATATCTACACAAGTTAAAAATACAAAATACAAAACACAAGGGAACTTTTCATCATAATATTCTTTTCTCTGAGCTTTTATTTGAATTGAATTATCTTTTTTAGCTCATTTCTGGACACAATTTGTATTATTATTCTTAATTTTTAATATGATAAAGCATTTTGGAAAGCTTAAAAATTATAGACCGTTATATTTCAAGAATTAAAGCGCCAATAATTAAAGAATCCATTAGAAAATCATCCAAAAGATCAAAGAGTAAAAGGTTTACTTTAAAGTGAACAATATTTACCGTCATGAGATGATTACTTAATTTTGAGTGGGGAAATATTGAGAATGTCCTTTTGATGGAGCTTTTTCCTCGTCCATCGCTTATTCTTCATTCTCCAGGTTTGAGAATTGAGAATGAAGGGACAATGGACAAAGACAAACAGGAAAACAAGGAACAGAAACAGATGACGGCAATGTCAATTTGACAGTGGCAATATGATGAAAAGAAGACGGTTCATATCGATAATGACCATTTTGATTATGTGACATCATCATCATCATCATCTTGCTTCATCTTTGTCCATCTACTTTTGAACTTGAGGCTTTCTCATTTTTCTATAGGAATTAATAGGGAATGAAATGAAGAGAGTCCTCAAGCTCTAGAGTCTAGAGTCTAGAGTTCCCCTATTTTTCCATTCAACTTGAGACTTGAGAAGAGTAAAATAGTTGCCACTCCAAATCCATTCCTATTTCAGTGACGGACTTGGGGGAAAAAGACATACAGAATGGAGTGGAATGGAGAAGGGAGGAGAGCGGGAGACCGTTTCATGTTGGTAGTTGGTAATCAGAGGTCATTGAGTTGATGGAGCGAGGAAAGAAATGAAGAAAAGTCAAGTTGGAAAATTCAAGTAGCAGAAGTTGGCAGTTAACTCCAGTCATATTAAGAATATGAAGCTCAACAACACTGACAATGACAACGACAATCACAATCACAAGAGTGAGCTGGCATATTATATAATGTCTTTGATACATAAAGATTCCCCTCCTCACATTTCACATTTATAAATAGATAGATAGACAAAGGTAAAAGAAAAAACACACTATCTACTCTCAAACCAAACCAATGTAGAAAATATCCAGCTTTTCATACTTCAAAGAAAGATTATTACTATTATCACAATCATTATTATTGCATCAACTTTTCTCCTATTTCTTTTCTATTCACTGGTTTGGTTTGGGGAAAAGCTGTCAAAGCCGGAAATGGATGAATGTCCTTCCTTGTCATCGTCAACCAGAAACCAGACGCAAACACAGAACACAGATACAGTGTAAAATGTATAAAAGTATAAAAATACATATGTGTTGAAAAGTCCCCAGGTTTTTCTGTCTGTCTGCCCTGTCGTCTGGTCGTCACTCCATAAAAGGAGTTTTATATTGGGATTGGATGGAGATTGACTGGACTCTGGAGCTCTTCTACTTTTACATTAAAATGCATCACAACTCCATTCACCATTCACCACTCACAATTCGTATGCACGTGAATGCATGTACAATGTACAATGTCGAAGGTAGAATCTACATGAATGGGATTTGGCAATCTCCCATCTTTATCGTATTTGATCCCTATTTCCCCACTCCACACTCTACACTCCAGACTCAATACTCCAAACTCAATACTCCGTACTTCGTACTTCATGTTCCTTATGCACTTTCACAGTAAATGCTTCGCATTTTTATATCACATTTGCAATCTTCATGATGTGGGGTTTTTTCCCTCCCCTCGATCCTCACCGCTCTTTGTCTGTCTATCTCTGTGTTTGTCTCTTGTCTGTCTCTATCGTTTAACATGCTGTCGATCTTCCTCTTGCCTTTCTTCTCATCTTGTTTGTTTGCTTGTATACAGTACACAGCACATAGAATTTGGAATATGGATACAGACATTTTTCTCCAGTTTTGACTTTGACTTTGACTCCCCCTTCAAAATGTTTTCCCATGTATTTATCTCCTTTGACGACTCTTCTTTTTCCCCTCCCTCCATTTCCATTTCTTTTTGGGTTTCCTTCTGCTTCATTCGCATCATCTTCATCATCAACATCAACATCAACGTGATGCTTGTTATATTATGTCATATTGCTCTATGGACTTATCGCTATAGTATTTTTCCTCCTCTTTTTTATCTATACCTAAACATTTCAAAGCCTCAAGATGACTTTTTCCTTTTACACACTCACTTGACCCTCCAATTCGAGAATTCTAGAGTTCTAGAATTCTAGAATTTTAGAACTGTAGACTTGTAGAACTGTAGACTTTGAGACTCCTCCACTTTGAGCTTTGAGCTTTGAGGCAAATGGAAATCAAATGGAAAATATTAATTCTCTCCCCGAAAAATGGAATAAAATGAAATGAACTGATTTTGGACTGGTCAAAAGACCAAATGCCATCAAAGACTTGTTGAAGAGGAAAGAGGAAACAAAACTAGTAAAAAGAAGAAACGAAACAAAGAAGTAAAAATAGTAACAGCCACAACCATCAAATCTAATGGACGATGGATGAGTGAACAAACCAAACCAAACCAACTTTTTATGCTTATGTCTCACTTGTTATTATTATTATTTTCAATTTCAATCTGAGCATCTGAGCATCTGAGCTCTTGAGAATCTTCTTGAGAATACAAATGTGAATGTTCCAAGTTCCCTCTTTTCTCTTTCCTCTTTCCTCAAGTATCAAAAATCATGATTCAGAATTGAGAATGTATCAGTTTCTCTGGGTGAAAATAACTGAATGAAATAAAATAAAATAAAATGAGAGTGGACATTGAGGAGTCAGAGTCAGAGTCAAAGTTAGAGTCAAAGTACAACGTACAAAGTATCCTCAGAAATAAGGGAATAAAAATAAATGCAATTATATTCTATAGCCCGACTGAGAATTGAAGGAACAGAACAAGACAGAGGAAACTAAAGGTGGAGAAAGATATAAGATGTAAGATATAACTATTATTCCCAAGTATAGATGTATAATATATTATGTCAATGTTGGAGCTGGAGCTGGAGTTGGAGTCTTGGGAATTAGACGTATTCATTGGTGAATACAAGATACAGAATACATGTATAAAAGTACGGTATATTTAGAGCAAAGTGGACTTTGGATCCTTGTGGGATTTTTATTGCATCACATCTAAATAGCTTTTCATGTACTCTGTAAAAAGGAAGAGGAATATGAACAAAGGACATGAACTCAACATTGAACATTGAACATACACGCACGAGAAGAAGAATACTCTACATGTGTACGCGTATAAGAAAAGCAAGGCAAAGGCAGCAAGTATATATTTGTGTATAAACAGTTGACTGGAGTGACTCGAGTCTCGAGTCTCCAGTCTCGAGTCAACTCGACAGTAGAAAAAGGGATTATTATTACTATTATTATTATTGAAAGTTTCTATCCGTATAACAACTTTGACTTTTGTATTTGTATTTGTATTTTGTACCACACGCACTGCACATTCTACATTCTACCCTGTGCATTATACTGCACTCGCACTAATACACAGACCTCATTTGCTGTCAACTGTCATTTGAGGCGAAAAGGGACGGACGTAAAGTTATATTTATGTATCTGCTCCAACTCCAACTACAAGTCGTTGGAGCTTCTTCTCTACACTCATTCTCATTTTGGGGAGGAATGAGAACAAGAAGAAAAGGCTCTTGACTCTCGACTCTCGAATCTCACAATCAGCTTTGTTTCTCAAATCCATTCTGAATCCGACCCAATACAATCCACATTCTCACTATTTCATACTACAATGTAAATGTGTATAAGAGTTGAGAACAAAAGCTGTGATGATGAAGACATTGAGTCAGGAGTTGGAAGTTGGTGCTAGATTTTTTCAATTCACTCATCGCCCCAACTAACTCACTCTCTTATATATATTATCCTGTACTCTCACTTTCTCCCTCCATTCTCTAGCACACATTTCAAGTTTCAGGGATCGTAATCACAAGCTCAAGTATGTGAAGAAATACTCTCGCCCACTCACTCTGACTCAAGTCTCCAGTGGAGCAAGTATTCATGCGTAATATTATCATGTGTCTTTGAGCTTTGAGCTTTGAGTTTGGAGTTTGGAGCTGTAAAACGAAAACGGGGAGAGGAGTCGTTTATGATATGTTTATACCTCGAGTTGATGGTTGATGGGACTAGATACTTGAAATGAGGATGAATGAATGAACCAGACCAGAGGAACATAAAGAACCTGATGAACCTGAGGAACAATGTTTCCCCTTTTCTCTATTCTCAAATGTATAAAGACAATCAGAATGACAATCACAACGACAATGACAATGACGATTGCAATGACAATGACAATGGCATTCGAATGTCTATTCGAATGAGGATAATCGACAATATAGAAATGTCTACAGTAGAATGAGCTTCTGTCACGCAACAAAGTACAAAATACAAAGTACAAGATACAAAATACAAGACGAGTGAATCAGTAGTAAATTTGAATTTTGACCTTTTGTTTCAGAACACAGGAAGAACATGTTACATTTAGAATGTACAATGTATTTTGAAAGAGAGGATTGTCAATACAGTTACAGTTACAGTTAGTTATATTAGACATTAGGAACTGTGGAATTCGGCATTCGGAATTTCGGAATGCAAAAATGTTCATCTTCTTTTAAATTCCACACGGAGCACGGAAAGCAGAAGATGACTTATCTTGTTTGTCTTTTCAAGTTGTACAGGGAACAAAAAAAGAGAAGGGTTTTACAAGCAACAACCGGGTGTTCTCCGGGTGAGTCGGGAGAAAAAGAAGAATCACATTAATAAGAAATTAAAGAGTTTATACAATATAGAAAATCTACACTGAACACAGTCAACTACTGTATCTTCAAAAATACTATTTTGTATTTTGTACACATGAACAAATGCATCAACATTCAACATTCAACATGGAAAAAATGAAGGCAAGTTTGAGAATTGAGAATGCTTATGAGAAATCGGAGCAATCTGTCTCTGGAAACTCACCCTCCATTTTTTACCAAGCACAAGAGCAAGAATAAGAATAAGAATATTTACTCGGCTTCTGTACATCGTAAATGTGTACTGTTTTATCCCGGGTAATTTTCCTTGCTGAACACAAACAGAAACAGAACAGACAGAAATAAAGAGGAGAAGAAGATACAAATGAACTTGTTTTTCATTTATCACTCAATGGAATGTAAATGTGCAGATGCAAATGCAAATGCTCAGTACACCATATTTCTCATTTCCATCTACTTGTGCTTACTGTGAAATAAATGAGTTTGAGAGTGAGTGCACGTCTCTCTTGTCTTGTCTTGTCTCTATTATGAAACTCTATACTAATATTCCCAAGTACATGAACATTGAACATTGAACATTGAGCATGAATATGAATATGAATTTGAGTGCGGGTGTTTGCGTTCACCGTTTGTACTTTGTACTTTGTACTTTGGACCTTGTGTTTGGCTGAACTCTGCCAGTTTGTCTGTCATACTTTTTATGTCATATAAACATTTGAGATGAGCATCAAGAATCGAGGATCCAGGATCGAGAATCGAGTACATACAAAACACAAACTACAGAGAAACACTTAGGATTTTCTCTATGCTCTTCAATCTTCCATCTTCTTCTATGCTTTTCAATTTATCTGTTTTCGGCCCCTTTATTTTTCAAACATTTCAATTTTCATTTCCATTTAACTCCAAACTTCAACTGGAAACAGCTCTTTATGCATATTTATTATTTATATTTTGAGCACTTAACCACACAAAAAAGGAAAAACGATGGGAGGAAAAAAAGTTGTAGTTGCAGTTGCTTGATAAACGGTTGTACAATGCTCGACATACAGCAGATTTTTATGTAGTTTTATGTACCATTTTTATGGTGTAATATCATATTGAAGTACAATTAACAATTAGAGCTTTTCATAAATGAAAAGAAACAGATGTAAATGGGAAAATGTTCATTCTGTTCCCTGTTTCATTTATCGGTTTCCGTCCTAGTCAATTTTACTCCTATTCAACTGCAATTGTACTGTGGCAATTATAACGAGAGTTGAATGACGAAATTACAATTTACAATGCACATAAAAGTATGACGCATTATCTATGAATTATTAATATTGGACGATGAGTCTAATGAAAAATGGACCAATTTACAATTTACAATCAACAATCAACATGTTGAATAAAGTCTATTTTTTCCATTCCATTACTAAAGTAGCAATTTATTCCAGAAATAATACTTATTGGTAAGAAATGAATGACTTCCGTTCCAATAGTTTGAACAGAGAACAAATGATTCAAATTTTAAAAGTATAATTGTAAATACGTAATTTCAAAATTTTAAAGCCTCTGTGTAATTTGCATCAACAGTTTTTCGAATTTATCTCTAGAATGAGCTTTAAAAGTTAGGCGTTGGAATAAGTATTTACAAGAGGAAGAAAACCAAACCATTGTTGTTCGCTATTTGCTATTCAGTGTTCAGCTTTCAGTGTTCAGTCAGCTTTGAGGAAATCCTCTGTAATTTATTACCCGCTCTAATACAGATATCTCTTCAACACTTGTAAGTTTTAACAATGCACTTTGCAAAGAAAACATGCACTTGAAGCTTCAAGCTCAAGTTGGAGTTGGAGTCGGAGCTGAAGTTGAAGAAGATAGAGAGCTCACTGACTTTTACACAAAGAATTACACTTTTTTTACACAGGCTTGTTTGTTGTTTGTTGTTTGTGCTCAGTGCTCACTCAAATCACAAAGTACAAAGTACAAAGTATACAAAGCACAAACATGACATTACATTGCATTGTGAAAAGAGAAAGATTGGATGTAGGCGTATACTTATAATAATAATAATAATAATAGCATTACATGAAAAAAGTAGATATCTTGACACTTGAATTTTTTTTTGGGTTTGGATTTTGGATTTTTACATTTGAATGAGAATAAAAGTCTTACATTGACTTGTCAGTTATTTTTGCCTTTTTGGCATTTTTTGACTCTGTTTGTGCAGAGATTGGAAACTGGAAAGTGTAAAGAGTTGAGAGGAGGAAAGCAAGTTAAAACAGCTGTAATATCATTATACACACGCTCTATGCTCTATGCACTTCTCAATATCCACAAGAGCCACACAAAGAGAGAGAGAGAGAAATGGAGATGGAAGCAAAAATGTGTAAGAATCCCAACCAAACCAAACCAAACCAAGCCAAAGAAAACGCAAGTCAAGTCAACCAACACACTTTCAGTTTTCAGCTTTTCTCTCCTTTCTTTTGGCTGATGCAAATTTAACTGTCAGCGGAAGACGAAGTGCGTGTGTGTGTGTGTGTGTGTGTGTGGTTTCCTTTGCTTTGGTGTGGCCTCTTTACTCTTTACTCTTTACATACAAGTCAGCTCAGCACCGCTTAGTTCACAGCTCTTTCTTAACTTGTTTCAGCTCCAGTTTCAGCTTAGTTCTTGATGCACTTGAAGAAAACTTTGAGAAATGAGACTCCATTTCAAAGCTTGGAACACACCACAAGAAGATAAAAGAATGTTTTTGCCTCTCCTTCCGCTCCAACTCTCAAGAAAGGAGCTCTCGTTTTTCTCTTTCTTTCTTTAGGGCTGTAAACCATAATGTTTTTACACACCAGTCACAAGTCACAAGATTCAAATATGAGTTTATAGACTCTAGAATTTAGACTGTAGAGTGTAGATTGTGATTGTAAAGGGAATGTAAATTCTGTCCAAGTCAACTCCACTTGAGACTTGAGTCAACTTGACTCATAGCTTCAATCATGAAATCACGAGCTCATGAACTCGTGAATACTTTTTCTCTAGATTCTAGACTTTAGATTGAAACTCACCTCTCTGACCCATAAAAAGTGCGAGTATATCTAATGTTTTCTTGAAAAGTTGTCGAGTTTGATCTTGGAGCCATTTCCTAGAAATCCCAGCTTCGTAACTTGAAAGTCACAGAGAAAGTTCAAGTTGAGAAGGGGAGAAAATCAGCAGACTTCACTCATCGTCTCCAGTTTTCCCCAGTTTTGGTCTTTAGGCAGGAGTCAATATACCCGTATTGACAAAGTATAGGAGTCGGGAATCCTGGAACACTTTTCGAATTTCGACAGCCTTAGATTGGGATTGATTGAGCTTTTACCTTTTACTATGCGCAAGGTAAAATCTCCTCTCTTTCTCCTTTCTCTATTTCTTGTGGTGATTCAGGATCAAAATTGATATTTTGGCACGTGGATTATTATAAAATGAAAAGTCATCATGATACATAATTTTATGTTTTATACAGTTTTCACACAAGATAAAACGGAAGCAAAACTAAACGAGCATAAATATTATGGCCGATCAATACAGTGATTTTGTTTGTAACCTGATTTTGGATGAAAAAGAAAGTAAAATGTATTTTAGAGAAAATTCAACGTCGAGCACATCAGCGTCCATTCCACAGTTTTAAATCATGTACATCAAATGGAAGTGTCACTATACGGATTTTTCTAAATAAAACACTATGCTAAGAAGCAGAAACAGATTTCTATTTTACTTTTTATTTTATTCACTTTAAAAATTCATGTATATTTAAAATGGCATTCCATTGTGATTCAAATGAAAGTCATTTATTGGGAAAAAGGAGAAAAATGGTGAAACAACAATAATGTTTCATTCTGATTCAACTCTTTTCACGATTTTTCTATTTGGATTTTGATTCCAACATTCATATTGTTCATTGAGAAATAAAATAAGAAAAGCTAGAAAAGTAAAATAAACCCAAAGAGTTGAAATGCATGCAAGTTTATGTATATATTGTAGATTGTAGATCCATTTCACATTTCACATTTCATGTAGACATTTCTGTCATGAGCTCATTATCTTGTTCTAGCTTTCCCCTGTTGCCTCAACTCGAGCAGTTTGAGCAGTTTAGATTGCACATTGTACATTTACAAGAGGAGAAAAGCAGTTTGACCCAGATAGAGAGACGGAATGCTGGGCGGTAAAGTTGAGCCAAGTCAATTCGCATTTACATTCACTTCCCTTCTTTCTTCAGTCTTGTGTCTTGTGTCTTGGCTTTTCCTTTCTTCGGCTTATTCTAGTTCTTGTTCTTCAGTGTCTTTACAGTCCTGAAAACATTTTGAATGTGTAATCATGTGAATCGATAAAGGAGTCGCAGCCTACCAGAACAGAAGAGAACAGAGCACATCACCAAGAACCTAAAGCCAGAGTCAGAGTCAGAGTCAGTGCCAGTACTGGTTTCGGTTTCGGTTTCGGTGCGGACGATAATATAATATAATATCACGTCATCCTATCCTATTATAGCACAAAGACACCACGACTTCCACTATAGAAAAGAGAAAGGTATCTTTACATAATATAAACATGCACAGACAGTAGACAGTTGAGAGTACAGAGTTGAGAGTACAGAGTGCAAGAACATTAGCGTCCTCATGCATATTTACCGTGTAAATAATACAAGGGAAAATGCACCGGTGAAAGTATCTAGAAGTCTAGAAGTCTAGAATTCTAAAATGGAATGGGTAAATGTATCCTTGTCTAAAAGAAGGAAAGCGTCTTTTCTCTTCCTCTCTTCTTCTTCTCGCAAGCTCTAGACTCTAGACTCTAGACTCTAGACTCCAAAGTGTTGAATGCTGAAGAATTTCCTTGCTGATATTTTACAGTGTAATATATATCTGTATAATGTATACTGTATGTTGTACATTGTATAGAACATTAGAACATTCATTCACGAGGATTTCCACTCTACAAAATCTCGTACCTTTTGGACTTTTCTTCGACATGTATCGAGATTCTACATAGAAATGACGCAGCCTAAGCCTAACTTTTATAATATAAAATATAAGTATAATATAGATGCATAGGTAGTTTGCAGTTTGTAGTTTGTAGTTTCATGTAATCCTCCTTTCAAGTGTAATCTTCTTGCTCTTCCTTTTGCTCATCTTATTAAAGGAAAGTTACAGCTCTTACTATTAGTAGGCTATTGCACCAGAGTTTTAGAACAATACACAAGCTTGTACAGAATAAATTCAGAACATGTTATCAAGGTGGAACAGAACTGTGCATGAATATAGAATATAGTATAAGCGGTTGATCGAGCCGAGCATCGAGTCGATCCACGCTCGACTAGACTTTCCTTCATTATGCTCCTCCGGAACTCCGAAGCGTCGTGTACTTAGTATTTAAGTTGAAGCTCCAGCTGCACAATTTGCGATGTACAAACTCAACGCCATTCAATACAACATAATACAGCAGTGGCTGAAATTTCTCAATCTAAATACCAATCTCAATCGAAGGTGAAGATGAAGGTAAAGTGTTGTCAGTTTTGCATCCATTTTCTCATTCTCGTTCTAGTTCCAGTTTCACATCCAGATCCAGATGATGAGACGAATAGTTCGAATTGCGGTTGGAGCTTTAGCTTTTTGCAACTCACGTGCGCAATGTTCATTTTGTATTAATAATGGGCTGATTAAGTATTATTTTATACTTGTGCATCTTTTAATTTTACTTAGGGAATAGAAATGTTATCAGTGGAAAACTTTAACGATGGTTTTTTGAATGGTTTTGAAGGTTACTCAGCAGGATAAAACTCCTGTTTCGAAATGTTGCCATAAATGTAGAAATGTACACATAATAATATTACCTGCAGAAAATTTTAAAGCAAAGGCAAAGGTGTCTTGTGAAATTATCTGTAATCTGTACAAAATGCACAAAATGCTGAAAGGGGAGATGGTGAATTATTTGTTATTCGTTCTTTGGAGGAACAAAATACTGAAAGAGGCCGAAGAGACTTTCTATCTTTTCTGTTTTTACCTCACTGTTTTTAAGGGCTTGCGAGAAGGGAAAAACCTCAGTCCCAGTAAAAAGGATAGTGGTTGAATCCTTGGATTTTAAAATAGTTGGGTTGACTACAGTTCACAGTTGAGTTGAGTTGAGTCAAGTTCAGTGGAAACCACCATGTTCAAAGTCTGTATGTTCTGTAGAAAGTAGAAAGTGGGAAAATAGCCTCATTTGCGTCTTTTCTGTCCTTTTCACTGTCCTTGTCGTTGGTGAGCATTTACTTTCTTCCGTCTCTTTTCTCCTTCTCCATCTCCTTCTTTTACAGTTACATTTACTTTGGTTTTGGTTTTGGTTTCGGCTTTGGTTTTGTCGCCGTCTTGGATCTTGGATCTTGGATGTTGGAGAAATGAGGAAGTGAATTGAGTGAATGAATTCACCAAAGTGAAATTCTTCCTTACTTTTCACGCAAGTAATTCCAATTGACTAGGCAAAAGAGACGAGTAAATAGGAGAAACACATGTACTATGGACAATGTACAATATGTAAGGCAGAATGTAGAACGTAGATTGTAGATACTTCTTTGTCATGTCAATACTAAAAATAGGGAAAGAGATGAAACTGAAAATAGAAATAGAAATAGACCCAGAACCAGAACCAGAAATAGAAATAAATCGTTCCTTTCCTCCGATCCTGAGTGCTCCTTTCTCAGCCTCTTTCCACATTTTCCATTTCCTTTTTTTGTCACTCCACCTCATCTCAAAGTTCTAACCAAAACCAACCGAAAACCACAACCAAAAAAGTATAATATAATATAATAAAAGTATAAATCTTCACACCATCACCAGAACCATCATCATTCCACAAGCCGTGAAGGCTCAGCTTCTAAAAAAATCTTGTACTACATACTACATACTACACATTCCACATAATACATTTTGCTTTTACTTTTTACTTTTTGCATGTTGCGGAAATGGATGTAGAAATAGGTTTAATTTTGTATGAAAATGAGGTAATGTGGAGCTATTTCTGTCATTATTTATTATTCATCATGTTACAACAGTTACACTTTGAATATACTGAACATTGAATACAGAAACAGAAACAGTTCAATGGTTCAGTGCAGAAGGGTGAAGAATGAAGAACGAAGAGGAACTGCTGCTTGAAAGAAAGTACAAAGTACAAAGTCCAAAGTCCAAAGTGACAAGGAGAGAAGAGAAAGCTGGTGAATGGTGAACTGTTAAAGGAAAGATGTGTTACTGCTGGTGTTAGTTGTTGGTGGTGAAAGTTGAGTCTAAAATATACGACGGTAAGTAAATATATTGTATTCCAGTGACTGCACAATGTACAATGTACACTGTACATTTCTCTTTAATTATTGTTGACTGGTGGATGTGCGATGTGAGTAGTTGGTTGGACATCATATTGCATTAAGATGCGGAAGAGGAGATAGTACAGGCCAAAAACACAGATACACAGTGAAGAAAAGAGAGAGACATAAGAACATAAGAAATGGAGTAAAAAGCCACCATGAAAAGTTATGTAGTAGAAGGAGCTCCTCCACACACATAAATTACGACTTGCTAAGATCTTTCAACAATTATTGTTGTTCCCCACAAACTCCATCTTTTCCTTCTTTTCCTCTAAAACTACATGGACGATCTACGATATACGATGTTGACCCGCCTCCATCCTCCATCCTCCTGTATCCAGTATTCAGTCTGGACTAAAATTCTCCAGCACTAAAATTCATCTTCTTATTTCTAGATACTTTTCACTCTTTACTCTTTCTATACTCTTGACAGTTTTTGCAGTCTGCCCCGTCTACGCACACATGTACACAAGAATCACACACGTACTTTGTACTTGGGAAATACCGAAATTTCTTCTAGAAAAGCTCTCTCTGTATAAAACAAGGAAACCAAGTAACATCACACCAAACATGTATCTATGTACACACGTTTTTCATTTTACTCACCCGTTCCATTTCCATGTGCTTCACCACAAGCTCTGCTCTTTGGCTTGGTTTGGGTTTGGGTGTGGGTTTGGGGTTGGGGGACTAAGACTTTTCCAGTAAATGGATGGCCAAAGACAAGAAAAAAACTTTCCTCTTCTCTCTTTGTCTTTAAAGTTGTGAAATTTATGGAGGATGTTGAATCTTGAATATGTGTGTTGTTTTCAGTGTTCAAGTGTTCGAGTGTTCGAGTGTGCCACCACTCATTTTCTTTCCCTATCTCCATCTCCATCTGCGTACACCGTAGACATTAGACATTACACATTACATTTACACAGAGAAATACCTATGGATTATGGATGCAGGATTTCTTTGCATAAGTAGTGAAATAAGGAAGGGGGGAAATTCATATTCCTATTCGTATTCGTATTCGTATTTATAGATGATGCACTGGATCTGGAATCTTCTCCCTCGCATCCACATCCATATCCATATCCATTCACTCACTAATATTAGTCACATGTGTTGCTGGTTCCGGGTCCGGGTACTTTAAATTGGTTTCTTTTTTATGTGCGGTTAATATTAATGCATAGTGTAAGAGAGTCATATCCAGAGTTATCCTCTAATAACTTGTGATGAATTTTCTTCGACTCTTTCAATTCCACACCCTCTCACAAGTCACTTGTACATTCTAAAGTGTCTGTATTATATATCTCCATGACAACGTCTCTAAAAAAAGAAGATGCTACTATTTTATTAATATTATTTATTTGCGAGAATCGAGATTGTTATCCAAATTTTGATGATGCCAACAGCAGTAGAAAATAGTATAAAAAATCTAAGTGTGCTCTTTTATTGTCTATCTGTCTTTTTGTCTTTTTGTTTTTTTGTATAGTTTGGTCTACAGCCGAAATTCGTTGAAATTGCACAGTAGTGTTTTGAGTTTTGAAACTTTGTCGTCCTCAACTAAAAACTTGTCTTGTTTGCAAAAATAGCAACAAGAAAGACGGAGACTTGGATGAAATGGACCTTTGAGCTACAATGAAAATGTACAGTGTAAAAGGAAGAGTTTTTTTTACAATGTTTTGTACATGGTACTTTGGATGAGTTAGAAAACTTGAGATTGTCAAATAAAAGGGTGGATGAGAAGAAAATAAAATGATGTCAACTCTTTAAGAGACATTTTGTTCTACTTTCCAACTTTTACCCGCCATTATACATTTTATATTTTATATTATGTGTTATGTGTATATTGTACGTGTATGACAAAACTCATGTGGACATTCCATTCCAATCCAATCCATTCCTTTCTTTCTTTCCAGTTGGAGTTTGGAGTTTGGAGTTGAAGTTCAAAACGCGAGTCGCCGGTTGTCCCACAGGAATTTATCCTACATTTGAAAAGTTTTGATACTTTTGATACTTTTCTTATGCTACTTACTTTGTTGTGTTGTTTTGTTCTATTGAAATAAACAATTTTCCTGAATGACTCAAACAAAACAAGTGTACATTGTACATTGTACTAGAAATAAAAGTGGTCAAACCAAGCGGTTTTTACACATGTATAATGCATACTTTTGTTTGAATATTCAACTCTTTAAACAATTTAGCGGGTACAGAGTACAGAGTAGAGAGCTCAAAGTTGAAAATGAAAAACACTGTACATAAAGTAAATGCCTTAAATTTTACATGGAATTACTTGAATGTTTAGTATGATATTTTGTGGTGATCCAAACTCTTTTGTGGAGAAAGGACTAAGAAAAAAGCGGGCATTTAAATTTGAGAAACGCTTCTTGTTTTTTTTTCTCCCATACTTAACTATGTATAGTTTTGTGAATGCGTTATGAGACGCAACTCGGTTTAGCTCAGCTCAACATGAGCCACGAGCCATGATCGCGTAATTCATTTATGGGTGAGTGAAAATGGGAAACAAGTCGTAGTCGTAGTCGTAGTTTTTCTTTCCTTCTTCTTTTTCTTCTGCTAATTTCCATTATTTATTTAGTTTTATTATTTATAAGACGGGGAATGAGCGGAGTGCACATAAAAAACCCCTATTTACTTTTCTGTATGGTAAAATGTTGTCATTTTCTGATGGTGGATGCGAATATGGACTATGGAATATGGAATAGCAAATGGCGAACGGGAAATAGCGGATATGAATATTATTTAATACAGTTCTACTTTATGTACAAAAAGAAGAAAAAAAAAGAGACGCTAAAGCTCAACAACAACAAGAAGAAGAATAAAGAATATAAGCGAGAGATCATTAAGCATGATGAGAAAACGTGAATGTTAATATAAAATGGGTCATGGCTCATTTCAAGTAAACTTTTTGCTCCAAACTCCAAAGCTCCAAAACAAGATTACAACATGAAACATGTACAAAATATACACACTTACACACAGATACAACAGCAGTTAAACGGAAAGTAAAAGTGAAAGAAATAATAGAGGAGGAGAAAGTGAAAGTAATGTGCATCATATTGTTTTATGAAGTGAAAACGTATCATAAATACTGTATCGCTTGAAAGGTTCCTTGTTGTTTTTCTTCTTGTTTTTCTTCTTGCTCTTCTTGTGTTTGGTTCAGCTGGTTTTTGGTAGCGTTTAATAGCATTAAAATCTAATTCTAATATTTCTCTATGAAATGGTCATTAAAAAGATGTAGACTGTCGTGGATGTTTTCCTCTTCTTTCTTCCTCTCTTCTAAATGTGTGTACTAGAAGAAAGTAGAGGAAACTAGACGTTGGCCTGTCTTTGTTTATTGGAGACGCGTGAGAGCATGTGCGTGTAATGGGAATTAAATCTGTACATGAAAATAGATGTGAATTCTTGTATACATTTTACAATATAAGATATCTACTTTTATGTACAGTGTACAATATGCAATGTACAGTCATATGAAACAAAACTTCAGAAAACAGCTTCTATGTTTGGTGTGGTGAAAGCTTCTACAACTTTGAGAGATCAGGCACGAAACTCCTGGTATATCCTCATAAGACAAAGTTAAGCTATGTGTAAGATGTTAGATGTAAGATGGCCACTCGCAGATGTTAAAGATAGCCACGGCCACAACTGTACAAAGTACAAAGTACAGAATACAAAGATGACACAAAACCGGAATCGGAACCAGCTCCAATTCCAATTCCAACTCTTCCCACAAATCCGACAAACTTTACAAAGTCAACTACAGTGTTAACAAGCCTGTGATTTGAATCCTGAAATCCTGAAATCCTGAGATGCGTTTTGTCTAGTTTCTACTTTGTACAAGAAACATGTTCAACGTTCAATGTTAAAAGTTTTCTACCCCTCTCATCTTATCTCATCTCATCCCATCTTTGTTGTCATCATCGTCACCCCATCTTATTAATTATAGCTTTAATTATCAGGACAATATTATGCATCCAGTTGGATGATTCTTATGACTTGATGCTTTTGACTCATCCAGTCATTTATCATTTATTAAAGTATGATGATAATTCCACTGTAGACTGCACAGAATCTAAATAAAAAGTATCCATCATATTTTTGCATGTAAAGCTAATTTTAATTTTTTTTAAAGCTTTTGTTTGTATTTGTGTCTTTTATTATGGATATTATGACTTATGACGTGTTTTATAGAGTTGTATAATACACAAAATACTAGAAAAGGTCCTAGAAGAAGAGAAGTATATTTTGTACAATGTGCAAGTGTCTTATATGTAGAATTTAGATGCATGTTTCTTATGACAAGGGGAAAAGAGAAGAAAAGTGTCTAATATCAAACTTTTGTATTCGGTTTGTGTTAGTGGGGAGGCCATGCATAAATTACGATACCAGTTTCAAATACACTGGATAGTGGATAGACAGGCTGAAAAGAGCTTTTCCTCCATGTCAATATGCAATCTTACAATATAAAACATACAAAATACAAAGTGAATACAGCATACAGCATACAAGCATACAAGTGCGATCAGTGACTTTTTTCTCTCAAAGATTCTTTTTTACATTTGACTTGGTTTTTTTTCTCCTTGTTCATCCTGGTCTTTTCTTGTGGGCTTTCAAGTTGAAGTAGCAGAATTTACACAGACAGAAAAATTGACACGAGTAGTTTATCTATCTCTCTCTTGTTGGCTGTTCACCATTCACCATTCAACTTGCAGTACTCACTGCTCACTGTTCACTGCTCAATACTCTCAGTTCTCTCACTCCGCGTGCTGTTGCTGGGGAAAGAAAAAGGAGAGGAGAAAAAACGTCTGAAAAAAATGGAGAATCCAGAATCGAGAATCTGAATCTGAATCCGAATCCGAACAAGAGCACATGGCATGGCATGTGTAGAAAAAACAGGGGAAGCTCAAAACCAAAACCAAACGAAAAAAGTCAAAGAAGCTGCAATCTTTTCTTATGTAGTTGTGGGGAGAGAAAAGCCTATTTGCGTGTGGTTTGGTTTCGGCTTTTTATTTTTTTTCTTGGTCTTTTTACTTTTTACGCGCTTCATAACACGCTTGAACGCCCTTTTCATATTATTATGTATATTTTTAAAAAAGTGGCAGAAGAACAAGTCAAGTCAGCCGTTGAGTCTAGAGTCTAGAAAAGAGAGTAGAGAGTAGAGAGTGAAATGTAGAGAGTAGCCTTTTCATTTCCATAGCATGTGTACATAATTCTTATTCTTATTCCTATTACTATTACCATTCTTCAACGTGTGAGGGAAACACAATAAGAAAATACAAAGACGAAGAAAAGAAGAAGAAGAACGGAGATGGAGAGTGAACGAGTGTGTATAATATTCAGATAGAAAAAGATAACGAAAAAATCTTCCGGGCTGTTTTCATTTTTACTTTACTTGAAACTTGAAAGTCCCAAGTGGTTCTTCTTCTTTTCTTCCTCTCAATTTTTCTCCCTGCTTTTTAGTTTGAGGCTTGAGATTTTACCAAGAGGAAGAAGGAAAAGGAAAAAAAGAAGGGGGAAGAACAGATTCTGTTCTGTTCAGTACAAGTCAAACAATAAAAAATTTACACTAAAGTTTACTCACCAGAGAAAATATTGGAAAAAGACATACACACACAGTGAACGGTGATGTTCTCCATTCTTCAAGTCTATTTATTCTGTAATGTGTACTTTGTACTCTGTATCATGTTATAATTCTTCAAGGCGGACGTCATGTCATAAAATTTGGTGAATAAATAATAATAATAGTAATAGTAATAGTAATGCAGCTACTCACTTTTCAATGGTTTACTCCGAGTATAAATCTTTAGATTTTAGGACCCAAAAAATACTGTCAATTTTTCCTATTTCCTTTGATAGTACAGCTTTTAAATTTGAAGAAACAGATTTTGATAAAATTTGGAAAAGTCACATAATATTTTGAAGCGGTTCAGAGATTTCACATTTCAGAATTTACAATAACGAACAAATAGTATGAAATCGAGTGTCAAGCATCAATATCCTCCATCCTAATTTATTGTAGGAGAAATTGAATGACATAATAATTTGTACGAGGGATTTTTGAATAATATTTCATCTTCAGAGTGTAAGCATAACCATCTTGATCATGATCATGATCATGATCCGGAATCCGGAATCCGGAAAACGGAAGTGTTTGTTGTTGTTGCTTGTTGTTGCTTTTCTGGTGCAGCTTTGAATAAGAGAGTGAGCAAAGCAAAGGCAATGGTATTGGCATTGGCATTGCATCGTACATCATCAATATCTAAAGCTCGGTTAGACCAGCACACGACTTGTTCGCCGAGCCTGTGCCCGTCATCCAAATTTCCCCGGGAATTTGTCATGGCTCAAACTATCTGAAAAAGTATCTCAACTGCATCATGATATATTATTTACACAGAGGCTTAGGACAACAACCAAGACGAAGACTAAGATGAAAAGACGGACAAGCAGAAAAGCTGTAGTATTTAGTCGGACTTTCAGTTCTTTGCCACTGTGTGTGTGTGTATTTTAGAACATCGGACATTGGACATTTCCCTGTGACACATCATACATCTTGTACATTCTCTTCTCATTCCGGGGTTTGCTCTCATTTACTACTGGACTCGAGGCTAAACAAGTCACTGGACGTTGGACATGGGACTTTTCCTCCTCTTTGAGAAAAGTATTAATGGCAACTATCAAAATCAACACCAACACTTTTCCTCCCAAAAATAAAAAGTCTAGAGTCTAGAGTCTGGAATAAATAAATAATACTCCTCGTCACTCCTCTATTTTTTCCTCGGGAAATACAAAATATACACATACGTTATTTCCAGCGGACATGAATCCTTTTTTATGGAGTCTTAGTACTAAGTTCTTAGTTCTTAGTCAATCTTCATGTTCAATGTTCATGTTTCACAGTCTCAAATGAGGACGCTCTGCTCGTTGTACTTGTCGTATTCGTTGTCGTTATGTGGCGAGAAATGTGTCCATTACACAGTGTATTATTATTATTATTATTATTACTATGGATATTAAATATGTTGTGGAAATGTGTGTAACACGTCATTGAATATAATATCATAACCATATAAAACTATAAAGTATAAAGTATAACACAGGACAAGAAAGAAATGTGTAGGGAAGAAAATGAGATGATAGACTCAAATGAAGCGCAAAAGGAACATGAAGAAGAGAAATGTTTTGAAAAATGAATAGTGTCGTGACTACGGGGCTTTTTATACATTCTCCGTCCTTTTTTCCTGTGTCGCCTTACATCCTTCGTCTCCGTCTTTTTCTTCTTCTTCTTCTTCTTTTTCTTATGATGATGATGATGTCCAGTCAGACCAGAGACCAGAGCAGAGGAGCAGCAATCAGTCGTGAGAATCCTTCAGGCTCACAACTCAAACTCCAAACTCTACAGTCTAGAGTCGAGAATCGAAAATCGAGACGGAGCAAGTCAAGTCAACTTTTGTACAATACTTGTATTATTTCTTTCCAATCCAATCCATTCCATTTCTGTCTCTGTAGACAGAGTATCGATTCAAAAACTTTTCCTTTCTTCGGCTCCACTATGAAAAGTATAAAGTAAAAAAGTAAAAAGGTATGTTCAATGTTCAATGTTCATGATCATCGCCGTCAGTATGAACATGACCAGGATCATGAGGTCTAACAACCGTCATCATTTCTTCTATCCTGTGTGCATCAGTATTATTTTTGATACATTAGGATACTTTTGTATTATAGACTGTAGCCTGTTAATAGCTAATAGTTAATACTGCGTGTATTCAGTATTCGATGTTCAATATTCAATTGGACCAACAAGTTTCATTACGCTCACCACCGCATAAAATACAAAATGTGTCATGAAAAGTCATGTTTGTGTCTCATGTCCTCTGTCTCTAATACATATGTATCACATATTCACATTCACAGTCTAATTCGAATTTATCATTATAATAAAGTTCAGACTGCACAGTATTTTTTATATTATAAATATCTTTATGCAAAGCCTGTTTGATTCCGTGTTGAATTTGGAATTTGGAAGGAGCCTCATTCACAAAAATGAAAAATGTAGATCGAAAAATATTATCTATGAATATCAAAATACTTTTATCTGTAATAATTTTATTTCAAGTTTGGTATTGAATCTGAATCTGAATGAGGTTGAGTTTGAGTTTGAATTTGAATGTAAAGTAATCGTTTCGGGAATTTATTCCTCAATTGAATTCAGGATTCAGAATTCAGCTCTGCCATCTATTTCCATTTATCAATGCAAAGTGCACAGTGCAGAGGCTTTGTGAATTGTAAATTGTATTTGTACATGTGTGTGTACTTTTGTAATGGAGAGACGTTTTACTTTCTTTGCTTTCGTCTCTCTGTCTGTCTGTCTGATGACTGTCGTGTCATCCATCATATTCTACATTCTACACACTATAAATGCTTTATGTAAAAGAGTTTTTATAGTATTCAAAATGCACAATGCTCAATGTACACAGTAGACTTGAGATGTGTAAAAGTTCATGTGATATGAATAAAATTTGTTGCTTATGCATGATTCAAATTCTCCATTCTGTATTCTGTATTCTTGATCCTCAATTTTTGATTCTTGAGTCTTGAGTCTTGATTCTAGATTCTCACGATCTGACAAATATCAAATATCAAATAGTCGATTGAAAATTCAATCTTTATTCTCCATTCTCCATTTTCTATTCACTATTCACTTTTCATCTTTAGAAATATGAACATTGAACATGTATGGTTTTCTACCTTCATCTTCTTCATCTTTATCATGATCATGATCCTCGTCATTTTTTCACCCACACTTTTCTCCTTCCGTTTCCATTGTACATTGTACATTGCACATTGTATTGTATTGTATCGTGGAAACATGGCTCACATTTTTCATTAAAAACCTCTTTTCTCCGTATACAAACAACAACAACAACAACAAGAATATCATGCAACATTTATCGACGAATTTATCCAAGCCATAGCTCACCAAAATACACCAAAAAGACTAAAGAATTCCAGTGTGATTTGATTGGATTGATTGGTCAAATCGATCACTTTCCGTCGTGATCAACCTGCACGTTCTTCATCCTTCACTCATTCACTCATTCGCCCTTTCTTTTCTATTTTCTTTCTATTGCACGTTATGATAGTATATGATATTTTACTGTACTCTTCATCTTCTTCTTTTCTATATGTTTAGATGATGCTTTACTTTTGTTGTGGACTATCCCATCAAATATTTACACATAATCCGCTTCTGTTCTCTTGCTTTGTGTACAAAAATAAACGTTTTTGGATTTAGTAGAAACAGTTTGGATTGTTTACGATTACGATTTCCAGAGAAAAATAAAGAGACACGGGAGATAAAATATAAAGTAGTATTTAGTATTTACAATGTATCTAGAATGTCGAATGTAGCATGTAAACGGAGATTAAAAGAGCGCGGAGGTAGGACTGGAAATAGAATAGCCGTAGGAATTCTTCATTATTCATTACACATTGAATAAAATAGGTGGATGATAAAGGAACTGCTAATTAAAGTCCTACTGGGTTATAAATACAGATAGAGGAGATGGAGGATGAAACTATCACATATTACTAGGGCATATAAATTTCGGGTCCGATTGTTGCTCGGGTTCCGAAACGAAAAATACGAAAAGATTCTCGGAATACGATACGCTGTCCATTTTGCACATTTTATATTGTAAATAACGTGTGTATATAATTTCAAATTTATCTAT
>JABASP010000808.1:0-40126 GCA_019776565.1 Sminthurinus signatus | reverse complement strand
AATAAAACAGAGGAAGCTGTGCGCAATATGGTAGCCGCCGTTTTAAAAACATTGAATATCTAAAGCTTGGCAAATCTAACGATTCTCGCACAACGGATATGGATTTGTTAAGAAGCCCATTTTATTCCCGTCATTTGACGGGCCTTTTTACTTGTAATACTACAAATAAGTAAAGCAATCGGAACAAAGTCTAGTACAATTTTCTCCGTCGTCAAAACATGAAGGAAATTTTCCTACTTTCTCTACCTTCTCTACTTTCCCTTTCACCATTGGCACCATGTACATTGTACTTATGTATTTCTGTGTGTGTATTTGTTCAATTGCTATGCCATCAAACAAAACCCAAAGCCAGGAACAGGAATTGTACAGGACGAAAGTAGAAGAAGAACACGAAGAAGAAGGAGAGAAGAGGAGTTTTTTTGTCCTCCCCCAAATTTTTGATACTTGGTATTCTAGAAGCATCAAGCAGTTTTCTCCTTTCCTCTCATTCTCATTCTCTCGCACTCTCACTCTCACTCTCACTCTAGTTCTGAATTCCGTATTCAGTCTTTTCTTTATTTAACTTGCACAAATCGTTATTTCCTGAGTAGCATCGACATTGGACATGGACAGACGACACACTGAAGACTCAAGACTCTAGACTCAAGACTCAAAACTGAACATTGAACATTGAACACATGGACGGTGGAGTGATGAGGATTGCCATGGTTTTACCTCAACAAGATGCTTCTCAATGTCATCCAGGAAAACTTTATATTGTTATTTTATTGTATTTCACTAGGGGAATTTCAATAGGGACCTCATGTATTCTTTAGTCTGTATTCTGTAGAATGTACAAAATAAAAATAGATGCACTTGTACTACTATATACAAGTATCTGTAGTAATGCATCCACGTGTCTATACACAAAAATTGGAAGATTACTTCTACGTGAAATATGCGTGGTACATGATGAACCAGCTATACGTACGTTTTAACCTGAGTAAAGATACCTTATACATTGTAGATTTGAATTTGAATTTCCATGACGGTTGTAGGTGTAGATTTTTAGGTGTGCACCAACCCACCAAGTAAAAAGTAGTAGGAACAAAAAAGTGGAGAAAGCACGTTTCACCATTTCAGTAAAAACATTCTCTATATACTGTACATTGTACATTATACATGTATAAATTTGAACTGTTATGTACAATGTAAAATTTAGAACGTAGAATAGTAGTAGACCGTTGTAAATCTATGCATCAACTTATATCTAGCATCTAGAATCTAGGATCTAAGATCTAGATACGAATGTGAATTCTGAATTCAAATGTGAAAGCTTGTTTTAACTTGCATCACTTTTGCTATTTTTGATGTGGGAAAGGCGAGGAGCGTCAACGCCACGACCACATCACATCAAAGACTTTTGCTTTCAAAAGTCTGACAAAAATCACAGTGTGAGAATTTTAATGAAAATTTCCCAGCAGTGCATCCAACATCCAACACCCAACATCCAACATAAAACATCTAACATCTCAGCACAACAACAAAAATAATAATTGAGAAACTGGCTCTCGGCTCTGTCCTCACGACTCACGACTCTCGACTCTCTTTGAATATTCTCTGTAAATTTGGAGCAAATTAAGTTGTCCGTCTCGGTTTTGGCTTTTCTCTTTTGGCTTTCTTCTTCATACAAATACAACATACATGTACCATGTACAGTGTACACTGCGGAATGTACATGTATAAGCTGGCTGGATCTGGATCTAGGAATCTCCTCAATGTAGAAAAGTCCAAAACAAAAAAGCCAGACGAGGGAGCAGAAAGGATAAAGTAGAAAATAAAAGAGTAGAGCTGAAAACAGAGGAGGAACTATGTAAAAAAAAGAAGACAAATATGCAAAGCATGTCCATGTAGAACTTTGAGAAAAGTCAAGTAGTGACTGAAGACAAATGACGTTGATGGTTGGAGAATTTTATAGAATGTCCTTCTGTAGAAAACAGCATAATATATAATATAATATACAGTATAAAGAATAAAGTATAGAGTGTAGGCATCACACTGCAGATTTGAGAAGCACATGATACATAAGAAACAGTAACGGACAAATATTATACGTAATACAAAATATAACATACATCTGTACATTGTACATACTTTTACACGTCTTTGTTCCACATGCTTCATCTTGATTCTTGATCTTTGAGAGGAACGGACTTTAATACAAGATGAAAGTACTCTAGTACTCGAGGACTCGAGGAACGACGAAACAAAAAATAACAAAATGACTCTCGTTCTACTCTACTCTACTTTGCCATGTGTAATATAGAGCTGCGGAGTGAGTTGTAGAGACTGCCATTCTCGTTTTTCATACTTCCTCTTCCTCCTACGCTCTTGCCGCCGTCCTCTTTGTCATCATATTCATATTCATAGTTACAGCCATAGTCATAGTCATAGTTGTACTCGTACTCGTACTCTTACTCGTACTCGTAGTTGTAGGCTCAGTTTTATTTGTAGTCATTCAGAGTCTTGTTCTTAGTCGTAGTAATTCCTTCTTCCATATCCACTGAATAAAATTCTGCTACAATGTACAACGTACAATGTACAGATTGCACAATATACAAAGTGAAAAGTGTAAAGTGGTATTTGGGATTTCGCTACTCTCAAAAAAGTTCC
Organism: Sminthurinus signatus; assembly: GCA_019776565.1. Classification (NCBI taxonomy): domain Eukaryota; kingdom Metazoa; phylum Arthropoda; class Collembola; order Symphypleona; family Katiannidae; genus Sminthurinus; species Sminthurinus signatus. The sequence goes on along the minus strand of JABASP010000808.1, from coordinate 37,474 downwards.
GGACACTTCAACTCTTCTCAATAAAAAAAATCCTAGCCATAATATGTACAGGGGAAAAGTATAGAAACTCCCACAAACTATATAGTTATACAGTTGTAGCACACGTTTACACATTTACTCCCAACTCCAAAACTTTGCACACCAACGTTCAGCATTCAGCATTCAGCATTCAAGATTCATGTGGATGCAAGTATATTCATAATTTAGACCAAATATGTAGAATTATATACAAAAGATACAAGATATCAAAAAATATGCAAGATATAAGTATAGACAGTTGTACAGAGTACAGAGTACAGAACTACAGAACTACAGAACTACAGAACTACAGAACAACTGCATACATTAACTCTTGAAATATTTCATTCATGTACAATGTACAATGTACAGAATATCCAGAATATGTTCAGTGTTCAACGTTCACCGTGGATCCTCTTCCTCTGAGAAATAGAGAGAGGGAGGGAAAAGGAGCAAAAAGTGCGTTCTCATACTACTCTCAGGAAAAGAAAAGAGTCAGAGAGACCATTAGGAAGAAACAAGGGAAAGAAGAAGATCCAGTCCTACTTTTTGCAAATATATCTATGTACAAATACATAGAGGGAAATGCAGGAAAGCTTCTACGTATTCTACATATTGTACGGATTCGACGGAAACGTGGTTTGCTATCAAATATACGGTATACGGTATACGATATGCAATATCACATGTAACTAAGTGACTACAGACTACAAGGAAGAATAAGAACAAAAAGGAGAAAAGCAGCAGACTGACGACCTCTCACAAAAAACACAAGTCGACTCCACTCTCTCCATTAACATTCAGACTTGAGATGAATGAGGAAAAGGAGAGGGAGAAACAAGAGACAGGGAGTGAAAAAGTGAAAGTGGAGCTGATACAAAATACTCTTGGGTTTCTTCCTAACGTGAGCTTGAAAAGGAAATTTTAGCATTCTCCGGATTCCTCCAGTTTGAAGAACCAGGAGAGAGTATTAAGTATACAGTAACACCAAGGGAACTGCTTTCTCTGTCTTTCTCTCTGACTCTGTCTCGGTCTGTGCTTTCTTGAGTCAATGCATCATATTTCTCATTTTCCAACTCTACTCTTTCATGGACATGCATATTTTGTACTTCATCCTCAATGCTCAATCCTCAATACAATGTTGTACATTGTACATTTTACATTGTATATTGGATACATCAGACTTGATTTATAAATTCCCACCCCCTCTCATTTGTATGTGCTTATAGTTGCAGTTTTTTGAAGTCTGTTCTAAGAACTAGGAAATGCATTGCCATTGCCATTACCATTGTTATGCCATTCCCTGCCATTCCCTGCCATGCCATGCCATGCCATGTCATGTCAAGGATAAAGTGAAAGAAACCAGAAGACAGAGATTCGGAGCTCAAGAAGATTTTTCACATTGAAAAATGTTGGATTGCCTGCCATTTCCGTTTTACGGATAATTTTTCATATTTTCATTCTACTTTATTTTATTTGTTCCAACTGCACTACAAATCATATGTATAATGTATACTTTATGCTTCTACGCATAAATACATGGAAAACATACTTTATACTTACTTTTATTTTTATATTTATATCCTCAGCTTGTTTTCACTCACTCTTACACTTAAGTGTTTAGTTTCTACTTTGTACTTTGTAGTCAAAACTCGTGGTCTGATTTTGTTGATGAATTCCACTCATGTACTTTTTCTGGTAGTTGTACATTGTACAAGATACAAAAGGAAACACAAGATACAAGATACAAGAAGAAAGAAAAGCTTTAGATTTAGGAACACATCTGTGAATTTAAACCAAATCTTTCTTTATTTTTTATTTTCCATACATTTATTCTGTGGAGAATTGTGTGAACCGCGGATGTGGCAAGTAAATAAATAAATGCATGTGCGTGTGTCTGCTCTTTTGTGAGTGGAGGCGAGTCAAGTTATAAATGTACATGAGGAATGTGTTTGTATGCTGTTTGGGGTTTGGAGTTTGGAGATTTTGGATTGACCTCAGCCATATGCTGTATATTTGAGAGTGAGTGAATGAATGAATGAAGGAACGAATGAGAGAGAGAGTGAAGAGGAGGAAAATCTGAAGCATTATTTTCATTTCACTTTCCCTTTCGACGTGTTTCTCAGTGATTCGAATTCGAATTTGAGTTTAGATTTGGGTTTACTTTTGGTTTTGGTTTTGGCTTTGGATTCAGATTCAGATTCTGATTCTGTCTGTGTACGAGGGAAACCATTTACAAGCCATCTACAGATCATAAACCTCCACACTCATAACTCACTCATATGGCAACAGCAAATCCACCCAACATTTTTTCCCAAGCCCAAGTCGACGCCGAAGAGTGGAAAAGAGATCCACAACCATTTGTCATAATTCACAACTTCTTCCCGTTTCCTCTATACAGATTTTCCCTTTTTTCAATGATCAGTCGGGATTTCCTAGATCTATATTCTATAGTCTCGCTCTTTGTACATGGGGTATTTGGTATTTTGAAAAATAGATATAAAATTTCTACATGCACATTACACATATAGTTTTCCAACCTTTCCCTTGAACCTTGAGATTGAGATTAAAATTTGAGCTTGCAAGAATAGTTCGATAGACAATAGTTCTTTTCAGGGTTGAGTAGCATTAAAACGGTTGTGGTTTTCTATTTTCTACCGAATAATTTCCAAAGTATCCAAATATATTGTAAAGACTAGGACAATGTCATAAAAATTATTGCAGAGTGAATCCTTAGCCATATTTAGTATAAAAATACCATGTACAATGTACAATGTACAAAGCGTTTAGTACAGGAAAAAAGGGGGGAAATTTTTAAAGGAAAATATTGGTATTTGTATTACAGATATTGAACATATTGAGATAAGTACATGTGGACAAAAAGTATATTAAAAATTGAGCATCTTCATTCTTCATCTTCATTTCTTTGTACTCTTGTTGTAGAGGGTCTGGTAGCTGGTGGAAAAAAGGGAAAGGGAAGTGATTGTAGTAGAGAATAGAATAGAATAGAGTGGAGATCATTTGTCATAGAGACCATTGACCAGAATAAAGTTGCGTGTTTTTCATCGCGTTGCATTGTGCAATCTTCATGCTACATTGTACAATGTACATTGTACATCGTCCACTGCACAACCAAAAGTGTGCACATTGAACCTTTGTAAAAAAACTATGTGTGTGCTTCCATCGTCCATTGAATCGGAAGAGAGGAGAAAAAAGAGAAAGGGAAAATACATGTAGGAAATAGGCTTTTTAAGGCCCTCTACTCACTAGTTACACATAATGCATCATGGACTTTGGATTTGGATTTGGAGTTCTCTTGTGGGGTCCCACAGAGTAAATTATGTGCGATGATTTGTCATCTCTCTTTTTATCCCGCCATTTCCGTCTCTTGCTCTCCTTTGGTTTGACTTGGCTTGGCTTCGACTCAGCTCCGTTTGGCTTGTCCACCAATAAATTATGCAGTAAACTGTGCCAATCATTTTCATAGCGTAAGGAAATTCCTTTTTTCCAGCTACAATGCATAAATTCATACTTATAGATCATCTATAGAATCTAGACAGCCATTTCCTCCTTTTTCGAGTTGCTTGACTCTAGATTCTAGATTTTAGATTCTTGATTCTTTCTTCAAACTCTTTTCCAAGTATTTACATAGATACATACACACATTTTTCATGCACTAATCAGTTATTCTAGATTCTAGTTCTTTCCATCATTTTCTTGTACAACAAGTTATTGTTGAGCTTTCTATTATTTCCTTTTTACTTTTAATTTTTACTATATACTGTATAGAAACTTAAGTTTGGTGACCACAGTCAAGCTTGAAAATAACAAATAATAAAATATGCCATAAAATAACATTTATGTGGATTTTTTATCTAAAAATAGAAGAAATAAAATGCTTCACACCACTGCCTCATTTATAAAGATAAAAATATGAATACTTTTCCTCAAATAGAGAAAGTGGGATGATAAAATGATTAATTTAGAGGCGCCAGGATGCCTTTTCTACACGTTTTTGCTCATCCCTGAGGAAAAGTAGTTGTAGTTGTAGTTTGTAGTTGTATTTACAACTACTGAGTGAAAGACTGTAACCTGAAGCTAAATACTAAATACTAAATAACAAATACAACTTTGCATTCCCTTTCACTCTACGTTCTAAATTCTACATTCTACATTCTGCACTGCGTTTTAGTCTACTCTAGTTTTATCTTTTATCTGTTGTCTACTGCAGTGAAGTGTTGTAGTGTTATGTTATGTTATGTTTTGTTTTGTTTTGTTTTGTCTGTGCTATTGTATTCCATTGTACTCTATCTGTATTTGGTACATTGTCCGTTGTCTGTTGTCTGGGCTCTGGGATTTGGGAGTGAGAAAGTGTAAAAGGAGCGAGGTAGAGAAATTCATTCAGTTATTTCCTCAGCCTTTGCAATAAATCATAGACAGAGGAGGTATATGCCCAATGCACATACTACGAGTAAAAGACTTAGAATGAGCAGATGGGAACAAATAGAAATACAAATACAATGTGTATCATACATGTGGATGTGGGTGTTTGTTTACGATAGGAAGCAGAAATATTTATAGGAGTCTCCAGTCTCCAGTCTCAACTCAGTCCATGTGCTAAGCCTTCTATGACACTAGCTGACAGTTCCTAATGAATTCTGAGAATTTCTCCAGGATTTCTTCCCCGTACACGCGTATACCCAGTAGAGCCAATATCCCATCGTCTCTTTTCCCTGTACCATAATATATTTTGTTATTGTACAGAGGGCTGAAATATCTGTGTACTGTGTACTGTGTACAAGAGGGACAAATGTCAAAAGAGAAAATGGAGAATGGAGAATGGAGAATGTACAAGAGGCAGAACACATGAACTAAAATAGAATAGAATGGAGAGAAAGCAAGATGTAGAATGTAGAGGTTCGTGGCTGGAACAAGAACCACCAGCCGAGATTCTAAATTATCCTCGTGTGTTCTATTTATCTATTTGTATCTTTGTAGATGGATGACTATTTGTAATGTGTAATGTGTACAAGTATAAGTATAAGTATTTGTACTTGTATATGTATTCCTAAGTTTATCGTTCTATTTGTTTCTTCTTGTTCTTGTTGCAGGTGAGCCGGCGATGGCGATGCAGTCAGCGAGTTCGTCCAACATGAGGAACAGTGGGAAGGAGAAGAGTCCAATAATGTTATTGTTCCTTCTGGGAAACCACTTTACTAATCTTATTATTTCCACCTTTGTCCTCTTGCTCAATCACTACTATCATGTCTTTTGTTCTCCTTCCGCGACCCCAATGAGAACTACTAGAGCCACAGCCACAGCCAAGACGAATGAACATGAAAAGACAAGTGAGACGAGTGAGACGAGGAAGAAAGCAAGGATAATGATAGGACAAACTGTCCAGTCCTCTTCCATTCTTCTCACCTCTTGTCCCACTTCCAGCAGCAGTACCAATACTAGTTCCAGCTCCAGCTGTAATTTTACTACTAGCTTGAGTTCCACCTCATCTGTTGACACCACAAATTCAACTCTAGCCCATCTAATCAAGCCAAATAAGATGCTTTCAACTTTGGGATGAATCTGCTATTGTGCTATTGTGTCTCCTCCTTCTCCTTTACCAATTCCAATTCCAATGGATTCTCTTTCTACTTTTACTATATTCTATATTCTACTCTGATGTTCTGCTCCCCTTTTCTACAGATATACATGGATACATCAGACATGTATTTGTCCAGTTTGTGCAGTTATACATAATTGAATCCTCTTGACACTTTTAGTGAAAACGTGAGCTGCCTCTCCAACTACAGTTACGGTTGTGTGTTGTACATTGTATATTCAGTACTTACAGCTTAGAGCTTACAACACACACTTCCCGCTCGACATCAACATCAACATCAACACTAACATTAACATTACACAATCACCACAATCCATAATCATTACCATTACAATCAAGCCAAGTGTCAAAGGACAATAGACAATAGACAGATTTAAATTCAAATTAAGATTAAGAAGAGGATGGATGGACGAGTGACGGAAAGGGACAGGGAAAGCAAAGTGAATCACAATGACAATGACAATTTATAATGCTTTTCTCCCTGTACAATGTACAATGTACAAGTTGTTACTCATCAAGAAGTGAAATGATATAATATTCTACTTAAAATAAATAATTGTGTAAATAAATAAATAGATACATTTCATAAAGAAGAAGAAGAATAATAATAATAATATTAATAAATCTCCATGATAATTAAATCGAAGATATAATACATGATGTATTACATATTAAGTACATTGTTACACAGTATTCTTAAACTACAGCCATTTTAATGTGACAGTGTCCAAGTTTATAAACGCTCGTGGGAAAATACTAGAGGTTTTCAAAATACGTATAAAATCATAAGTAAATAATAAATAATGTATATCTCGTAAAAAAGTTGTAAAACAAAAATTGGATATCCAGATGTAGGAAAATTCAAAGTAGATTAATAAATAGAGCTAAAGGAAGAAGAAGAAAAGCGAAACTTTTGGTAAATACTTGAAACCAATTATCTATATTAAGATGTCGATATTAAAAGCGTCTAAGTATTCTGAAAAAAATGATACAAATATTATCATGATTTCTTATTATAGTTACAGTTGTATTACATTACGGTAAAAAGTAAAAAGATAAACTATCAAAATATTAATATGGATATTACCAGTGGTAATCAGGTGAAAAATTGTACATAATATATATTCTTTGCTGTGAGCGATAAATGATAAATGATAAAAGATAAGTTGTAAATGTAAAATGTATGATGAACATTGAAAACTTTTGTACTGACTGTCTAATGTCTACTTTCTCCTGTATCAGAGGAAAAACTCTTATAGAAAAAGTCTACGACTTATTTATAATATTCAAGTTAAAGTTATTGGTTCTCTTTCCTCTGTATACATAAATTATACATGTGGAAAATGGGAAATGTGAAAAGTGAAACGAAATTTAGCATGAGATAACTTAATTATTATTATTAACGTTTAACGTATCAAGAATAAAAATTAAATAATACATCTAGTTATTAATGTCGCTTGTTTACGAATGCATGAAATGAAAGCATTGAGTGTCGAGTGTCGAGTGTGTGAATCATATTTAGTTGAATGTCTGCTTAGTTAAGTACGGAAATTTATTCATGTAAAAGCTATAAATTGGGGAAATTGGAAAAGATATGTAAGATTTGTATTGCTGTCAAACACTGAATTCTGAATTCGTACAAAGTTACTACAAAAAGTTGTCGAGTATTTTGGACCTTGGAGTTGGAAGAAAACTATAAAATGTTATGTTATGTTCATGTTCATTCTACTACTTTTTGTACTATTGTTCTTTTTAATTCTGTTTATTATTTCCCCTCTCCCGTTTAATAAGACAACCAATCAAAAGTTTATAGAGAAGACGAAGAATGACGGATGAGAAAAAAAGGTCACGTTCATGTGCATTTCGTATTTCGTATTACGTATTACAATGTTCACTCCATTTCCTTGATTCTTGCCTCTGGACTCTTGGCTCTTTACTACTACAACATAATTCTGCTAGATACTTCATTTTTTTGATTGCCATCTAATCAAATATGATGACGTTAAGTTGCAAATTCAGAGTGGAAAGTATAATAATATAATAGCTAATAACACTACACTGAACTAGTACATGAAACATCAAGAATCAACTATCAAGTATCAAGTACAGCATTTTTTTGACATGAAAAAGACTCTTTATTCTTTACTACTTTTGCAAATTACACTGTACACTGTAAACTGTACACTGTACACATTACACCGTACCGTGTAAAAAGATGAAATGTCCCATTTTTATTTTTTTATGATGCTCCTGTACCATCATAATCCTTATGATCTTACTTTGCAATGAGTTTCCTCTTGAGAAAAATAATAATAATAATATTGAAGATGGACTAACAACTAGCACAAAACTACAACAATTGCAGGATGGCGGAGAAAGTTAGTAAAATCACCTCATTTGACATTACAGAGTCAAGATTCAAAACCTTTTTGTGTAGATATAATAAGGAATTACGAGAATAATATTAGTAGACTTTTTACTCCGTGCTCCACATGTTTCATACTACGTTCTGTATACATTACATTAAATGTAGATACTAGATACTAGATACGTGCGCCGGAAAACTCGTAATCAGATTTTCTCTTCTTTGTTACAAACACACAGATTGTTTTCTTATACGCCTCGTACAACTTACAAGAACAACTTGTACAGTACGAGTCAGCGAGTCTACAGTAGATTCTACAGTCAGGGCTGAAGACTGAAGATGCTCTCATCAGACAAAGAAAAACAATTTACTTTCACTACTACTTTTCCTTTTTTATCTCTTCCATCTTCATTGTAGTTCTCTGACTACTCACTACTCACTGCTCCCTTTATGTTTCAACAAAGATGATGATGATGAATTACAACTCAACTTTTATAGCAAAGTCCAGTCAAGTCAAATCAAAACAAGTGGAATCAACCGGACATATCATGTGATGAAATTCAACCTTGTATCTTATATCTCTAATCTTGAAACTCTCATGAGAGAAAACAGAAAAACTATAAATTAGTTTCTCCAGAAATAAAGAAATAAAAACTACAATAAAAATTTGTACTTGGATAAAATGGATACAGTTGGATTGGAAAACAGTTTAGTTTCATAAAAGAAAAAAGAAAAACCTTGCAAAAAAAACTTACAAATCCCCTCAGTTGAGTTTTGACCTGTTTTTTTTTTTGTCTTCTGGTTTGACAAGCTCCTTAACAAAAAAGTATGTTAAAGGTTAAATTTTAAATAATCTTTGTGCAAGAATAAACTTTTCAGATTCTGCCAACAACATCAACTAATATGGCCAAATACTAATTATTTAAAGAGTGAGTGCTATGAAATAATAAGTGCGTGATTTTAGATTTCCAATTATTACCATCAATTTCTGAATATTTGATAAATATATATGCAAATTTAGTAACGTGCATTTTGTTGAGACCTTTACACTTTACACAAACAATGAACCAGTGTTGTACTACCAAACATTAACCTATTTTTTGCTGAATTAACCGATTTACTATAGCAAAGACGAAGAACGGATAACTGTAATCTTTAACGTTAACTTGACAGAAATATTATATTATGGTTAACATTTTAATTAGAATTTTCTGCTCTGTTAACAATCGTCATCGGTCATCAGTTTACAAATGGTACTACGCTGGTTCTCTCGTCAGATGAGGAAAAAGGTTACTGCTAATTGATAATACTTGTGTTTTAAGGAGTCGTCGTGAAATTATAAAGTAAACTAAATAAATCATATTATATACTATATTATATTATTATACTATAAATATATAGATATGATACTGTATGATGTATGATGCTATAGAAAGAAATATACTGTGTACAAATAACAAATAAATACAGTCAATTGAAATAAATGAGAGTCAACATGATAAACCAAGTCATTTACTCATTTACCATTTACTTACACACTCATTATTCTTTCTATTGGTCCTTGAAGTATAAAAATCCCAATATCCATAATCCATAAGGGCTTCAACAGGATCCTTAACTTTTCATAACATTGGAATCATGCATCTTGTGCCGAATCATGTATTACGATTTACGATATCATTTTTATTGTAATGACCCCATCTTTTCTGCACATGTTATGGGTTTTCTTTCTTTCTTTCTTTAATTTCAAGTTTTCTCCCAGCTCAAATTAGAATATGCATCTATTCATCTTGTGTCTCATTAATTAACTAAAATAATTTTTGCTACTTGCTACTTGCTCATTGCTCAATCTTTTCTTGCTTTGATAAGCATTTGCATTCGTAAAAAGCATCTAAATCTCTTCCGAACCCTTTATTTTGTTTCTTATTAGGACAAAAAGGATGACCATCAAAAAAATAAATAAAAGATACAAGAAAAAGACCCGATAAAACTCTATATGCATTATTATCAAGTTATTAAACACAATGTTTTAATGTGCTGTAAAAAGGTAAGATGTACAAGTTTTTTTTAATCCTGAGGATCTGTCAGCATTTTAGAAATAAACACAAACAGCTTCTGGTTCGTTTACTTGGATACACAAAGCGAGCAAACTATAAAAGTAGAGAAAACGTGCACACGGGCATTGGCATTGGCATAAAAAGGTTGGAATAAGATGGCTAACAAAGAGTACCTAAAGAAAATTAAGAAAACAAGTCCTCCGCCATAAAACTCAATGGACTGTTCGATTTGTCCAGGCATTTCCATAACAGTTTTGCAATCAGCAAAAAGAGACATACTCCGTGCAGTGAAACGACATGACTCCTACCTCCTACCTTACTTTTCTATTTTATTACCATATCTCTATCTGTATCTGTATTTACAATAACACAACCTCGTTTATCTTTCACTTTGATCGAGGGTTGGAAGATTCCTACAGAAACGTGGGTTGTCGCCAGTACGTATTTTTAGTTTATAACTAAAAAAAGAAGAAGAACGACCATGTCTTATCTATTTCCTTTTTTAATGTACTTGTATGCACATGTAGAAGTAGAAAAGATGGGGAAAAGAAAAGAAAGCATGGTCAATTGTATGTATGTAGAATGTAGAATTTGGATATCTATTTGCAGTTTGTAGTACAAAATGAAATGAAATGCTGACGTCAAAACGGACATGACGCATTTGTCCACGTATCTCCGTAGATATCCATTATTGCTCATGTACACGAAACTCCCGAACACTTTTCACTACACATTGTACATTGTACATTGAAAAAGGAGAGATCAAACTTGAGTAAAGTTGACAAAGTGAAAAATCTGCATGGGGTTTTTCTTGTCCAGTTTCATCTACAATCTACATGGAGCTCAGTTCAATCGAGTTGAAAAGAACTGAACTGAACTGAGCACTCAGAATAAAGTAAAAAGGTTCAAGAAAATTTCCGGATTCAAAAAATATTCTTACTTCAAAAATAATAATAAACAAGTAAACCTTTTCTTTTTTAATATTATAATTCTTGTACATCTTTTTTTAATTCAAAATTTTAGAAAGTCACCTATAATTTGTTTTTTATACGGTATTTTTAAGCGGATGGTCTAGCTTCTAGCTTCAAGTTCTGAATACTGAATATCCCGTATTTTTATTCCAGAAATAGACACCCCAATTTTCACAGTATACATGAACACACTGCTCACTGAATAGTTTACATACGAGATGTACATAATATATTATACATAAACAAAGAAACTATGAAATGGAACATGTCTGAAATAGGACGATACAACACAAATCGTAAATTCTATGTGACTAACAGCGAAACATGTAGACTGTAGAATGTAGAATGTGGACGAAGGACGACGTCAGAAAGAAAATGGAGGAGAAAGTCGTTTAGAAATGTGAGATACTGATATACGATACGCTACGATACGATATGAAAAGAAAGTAAAGGAACGAAAAAAAAAGAAGAGAAACCGCCATTGGCATTGGCGAAGAATTTATAGGTACGCATTTGACTACACACTACACACATTTAAATTCTACGACATTCTTTATTGTAAACTTTTAAAATATTGCGTGGTCAATAATTCTTATCGAATACTTCCAGAGCTTCTAACTTTTAGCTTCCAACACAAGCATCAAACATAAAGAATAAAAAATACCAAAGCAAGGGCAAAAGGCAAAAGGCAAAACAAAATACAAAACCAAGAGCATTGGACATTCTAAAAACTCAAAGGGCAAAAATTGAAAAAAGGATGGAATGAAAGTGTACCCCTATTTTACATGAGCTTGGATTACTTTTTTCAATTTCATGTTCTAAATTTCTCAGCAATGTGCATATATGTAAAATGAAGTCTGACGTCACAACACCTTCTTTTTCTGGTGCAATCTGAAGCAAATGTGATCAAAAACTCCTCATTCCCCAGATTCCCGATTCCAGACCTCAGTCTATAAAAACTGCACCTCTGTATTTTTCGGGGACACATCTAGCACTATTCAATATTATTCGTTGTGAATTGTGAACTTTGGACCCTGGAGAAATATCACATCAAGACCTTTGCAAAAACTGGAGAACTGGAGAAACACTTTGTCTGTATGTCCAAGTGTTTAGTACTGGATTATTGCCTTTTCCATTTTTTTATGGATTTTCCCATGATTTTCCTGAATCCTGTGGACATTTGTGAATTTTGACCAGGCTGCAATTTACTGCCTTTACTCTGTCCAATAAATAAAAAAAGATGGTTGTCTTAAACAATATGGAAGATGGAAGATGGAAGATGTACTTATGTGTGGAGGTTGTAGGTATAATTTGGTGAAAAAGAGCTATCCATTTAGAATATAATGGGTAATGGGAGAAATGTATAGGTAAAAAAATCGGGATTCCAGATTCCAGATTCTCCCATTCAAATCCCTCCATCTATCTATCTATCTATCTAATATCTAATATCTATCCGTCCATCCATTCTTTCAATTCCCTCGATCCTCGATTCAATTCCAATACATAAAAAGGAAATCTAATAGCAGTTGGTACATGCATGATGATATATGTAGTATATTTATAAAAAGACGTGCAGACACATACGGAGAAGAAACATTAGGAGCTTCTATAGGTTCTGGTTCCAGGTATAAGGTGTAACGCGTAGCAGTGTCTCGTAGCCAGAAGACCAGAGGAATCTGAATCGATGACAAAATTACTATTTCTATTACCCGATTTGCCATCCCAACTCGTCCCGTTCCGCTCTCCGTTTAAATAGAAAATAGAACCACATGCTCTTGCATGCCGGTTTGAATGGTCACTTTTTTGCACTTTTGCTCATTTTCTAAATGTACTTTATCTTCTGTCAATGAAATGGAATGGTATTTAGAGCCAGATCCTGTGCACAGTGCACAGTGAACAGCCAGTAGCAAAATATATCGTGTATATAGAAATACAGAACAAAATCTATTTTCCACCGGGCACCAAACCCTCTAGTGAAAATGGAGGAAATTTTCTGGTACATTTTTATTCAGTTGGAAATCTTTCCATGTGTAATGTGTATTCTATAAAAATGCAAAAAAGTATACATGTACAATGTAAAACGTACAGTTGGTTCTAGATTCTAGATAGATACAGTTGCTAAGTAGTGTATCTATAATCTATATTCAGCATCCTCCATTCTGCAATAATAAAGTAAGGGTTTCATTTTATTTTAGGTTTTTTCAAGGTTATCTCAAGGCTCAATACTCAATACTCAAAAGGCTCAAGGCTAACGGGGCAACAATCAGCAAAACCCATAGAATCAACCAGCCAGCTAAAAATTGACATGGGGAAAGTTGTTTATCTAAACGGAAACGTGAAATAATATGTGACGTAGAATGTAGAATGTTCTCTGTTGTGTTGTTAGTTGTTACTACAAGGACGAAGGACGGCTAAGGAAGAGCAGGAGGTTGTGGTGCACTTTTTTTAGTTTTTCATCTGAATCAAACTGTTATTGGTTATTGCCAAAGTATATACATAATACATAATACTAGCTAATACTATACCACTTGCTTTTCCTCGGAAACTATACACTCTACATATATTTTCAGCTGCTAATCTTTTAAAACGGAGGGTATACAAACATTAGACATTAGACATGGAGTTCAAGTTTCTTCATCTTATTTATTTTTATTACAGTAGTTTGATATCGATTCCAGATTCCAGATCCGAATGCATATCTATAGATAAAATAGTATGGTGAAGTAGCAGCTCACAACTTGGACTTGGTTTTGGTTTTGGTTTTGGTTTTGGCTTTGAATTAAATTTTAACTCTTGATTCTTGAGTCTTGACTGACTCTGACTTAATGAAAGGAATTTAATATGCCTGCACAATATAAATGTTGTATATGTACACACGTACAAATAATTAAGAGCTGTTGAAGGAAAAGATGGCGTAAAATTTAAGAGGCCAAGGAGCTGCATTATGCATTGATAGAACTTGAAGAGTAAAGTTAGATCTCTGTACTCTGTACACTGTAGAGCACAGAGTACAGATTACAGATTTACCAAGTTTTAACTTCTAACGTCTCCACAAAAGTTTCTTTATATAACTTAAATATACAGTATTTATGTATCATGTATCCATTTACTGTTTACTGTTTACATAAAATAAATTAAAGATGAAACTTTTCCAGCCAAAATTACATTATATAATATACACTAGACACAAACATGCACAGATATAAGAAGTTATTTATTTACTTATTCATTTACATATATGTCCATTACTTAAGATTACCAAGAAGCCTTTTTGGTTTGGTTTTGGTAAAGCCAAAGCCAAAGCCAAAGAGTCAAACCCAAAAAGAAGTTGGATTTCAAATTTCAACTTGCCAAATTTATATAATATGAATGAATAAATTTGCATTTTTTCAGGGACGGAGAAGACTGAGTCGACTTCATCTTTTTTACTTTTTACGCAACGTTAGGCGTTTTCTCCGCAAAAGTAAATTTTGGCAAGGGATACAACTTTTAAACTTGTGTACAAATACTTTTTACGGATGAATATGTATGTACGATAGCTTTATATTGACATGCATACTGTATGCTGTAATGCTGTATCTTTCAACTTTCAACATTGTAAATAGTAAATAGTAAACACTAAATAAATCCATGCATGTGAAAAGCTATGGACAAAGCGATACAAATGTATGTGCATATTTGTTTGTGATATACAGCACGGACAAGTACAAATATTAACGCAGTTTTATACAGTAAATCAATGAATCGGGGAGAAATCAGGAAAGCAAGAAAATAACTTTTATATCGTATCTATAGTTTTTGAGCATTTGCATCTTTTATCGATGGTGAAACTATCATTAAACTTTGATGTGATCTGAATTGTGCGTAACGTTTACGAGGATGAGACGAGACAGTTAGGATGACAATGACAATGACAACGCCGATGTCCATGTGGATGTCGATGACGATCGGAATGAAAATGGGGGGAAGCCAAAACGGTTCCTATGAAATGAAATAGAATAGAATTGAGGAATAGATTAGTTGGCGTGGTTTAATTCTACGTTCAAATGTAAAAAGGAAAGAGAATCTCTTCCAAGTCAAACTCTTGCCTCTTCCAAGCCAACACAAGGAACGAGGAAGGAGGAAGAGCACAAGCCAAAAAAGGATGATCTTTGAGACTGAATTAAATTCTCATTGGATTCTCCGATCCAAATTCCAACCACCAACCACCATTTAATTTCCAATTTCGATTCAGTGTTATGGGCAATATGTTGCTGAACTGAGCTCTGACTTGCACTTTTATTCCTATTCACAAGAGATAAGTATTCTTGACTTGACTTGGCTTGGCTTGGTTTTGACCCGCCAGTGTACTTTGCCATTTGTACTTTGTACTCGTTCCAATTGTCATCTTCTTTGTTTGTAGTTTGTAGTTTGTACGTAGACCATTTGAGACTTGAGACCACATGGCTTTTAAACTGGACTTTAGTGATATTATAATAATAATATTGGACATGAGATAAACATTTGTTACACACATTTGAAATAAATACTGTCGTAGTTATACAATATTTAATGGATCATTCCTTTAAACTTGAAATGTTTGATAAAGAGTAAAATATCTAAAGGAATCTTCATTTGCGAATTGTGAAACGATGTTTGCACGGACGCAATTGACACAGCTGTTCCCAGTTCCAAGTTCCAAGAAATGACATTGGAATTCTCAATTAAAATTCCAAACGCGTATTTACCACGTCAATGGAGGTGTGAAAAAACCATGAGTTTCCGTCCAGCGTCCCTTTTCCGTCTTCCTTTCTCATTGTATCGTATTGACACTGTGACTGTTCCTTGTTGGTTGTACATTGTACATGGTACGTCAGTCGGCTGTCTTCTATTTGACAAAGACGTTCAGTATTCAGTATTCAGTACTCAGTCTCTCTCTTTCTTTCTCAGCACCGGTAGTACTGATGGTAAATGGTAAATGGTTCACAAACATTCATTCCCCACTCCACACTCCACACACTGCCCTGTATCCTATTTTAATTTGCCGCATTATCCCTACTGCATTGACCATTCTCTGTTATCCATTTTCATTTTCATCCTCAATTCCCAATTCCCGATTCTCAACACAATGTCGCATTCATCAATCCAGTCATTTTATGTTTCTTGTGCATCATTTAGTTTTACAATGAAAAATGAAATGTTCTAAACTCCAAACAAGTCAAGGATCAAGCTTTTTTGAAATTTACCATGTTTGAACAGTATAGTTTATACTTATTAAATTGACGTATTTCATCTGTCTGCCACAGTTTAAACTTTAAATAAAATATCTTTTATTACTTTTTAGGTGTGAATTTTGATTCTTAGTCATTTTTTTTAGTCAGTTTACACGAATTCTGAAAAGTTTGAAGAAAACGACGACCACGGATTTTGCATAATTAATTCCAATGGTATGTCATGTCGTTTTATTATTTTGTACATTGTAGACGTGGAGTGCTGTGAAATTTAGCTGGATATCAACTGGCAGATTGAAAAGGAACGTGTGACGAAGGAAACGCCGTTCTTGGAACCGATTACAGAGTATAGGTACAAAAGACAAAAGACAACCAGAAGAAGACCAGAGTTGTACAAAGGTAGACAAATGATTGCCAACATATGGACCCACAGACAAAAAGCACGTGTACTGCTTCCTTATTACATATAAATAATACATAGCTCTGAAATAACTGTAGATGGTGGACTATGGATAATGGATAATGGATAATGGACAAATTCCTTTCTCTCCCACTTTAAAACAACAGTGGAACTCTGTTTAGATGGTTCAATAGAAATTGAAAAGGATCGGTGAAATGTGAATTGAAACGGCGGATTTGGAAGGTTATCAAAGAAATTTAAATGGTTAAATTGTGAAATCTACTATATTTACGGATACGAGGAAATTTCCAGAAGTATACACTTTGACTTTGGTTTTTGCTTTTGACTTGGAATTTGAGTTTGAGCTTTGAGCTTTGAGCTTTGAGGTTTCAATGAATGTCTAAATGTCTATTCACTTCACCCCACTTACCCCTTACACACACTAGATTTGAAGTTGTTTGGTTTTGCTGTGCTTCCCTTCTAAATAGAACCCAGATTCAACTACTATTCAAAAGAAGAAGCTTGTAAAAAGAAAAGGCAGAATTGCTTTCACTTCACCAAATGCCAAATAATACCACATCATCACCATCCACGATACTCTTTTGTTGTGTTTTTTTGCTTTCAGTCTGTTTTCTGTTTCATCTTTCGTCTCAAATCTCAAACTACTTTTTGTGTACTATTTTAATCGGTTTGGCTATGCTTATGTATTATGTATAGTGATAATTATGGCTTCTGTTTTCCCCTTAGGCTTCTAATTCAAAGAAAATTAAATGTTAGTAATTTCCGCGTTTAATTCAATATTGAATGTCAGCAATCAGTATTTTAAGAGTATTTTTACTTTGACACCGACCACCGACTACTGACTACCGACACGACCTTTTGTCTTATGATTTGTGAAAATCATTCAAAGTTGAAGCCTCCCCTTAATTCAAATCTGGATTCGAATTCGAATTCAAATTCAAAAGCAGGAACGGTGAACAGAGAACAGAGAATAGGATAAATTCTGCATATGCTCCGTTCTGCTGACTGTGCTATGGCTTGGCTATAATAATATAATAGTATATGGTGGGCTATTGAACGTACCTAGACTTTGAGAATCTAGAATATATGGATTTGGATAAAAGGAAGAGGAAAGAGGAAGTTATGGAAAGGGGAAGTAAGTGGAGGGAAAATTGCGGGAGAAAACTACATAAATCTATTGAAACGCACATTCCATTTGACTTCTTTTCTTCATCCCATTCATTCCTTCTCGTACTTGTTCTCCTACTCTTTTTCTAATATGCCATTAGAAAATGTTCAATGTTCAGTTGTGAAATGATGATGGAGAAAATAGCCTCCGATCAACCCCTGCCTCCACATTTCACATCGGCATCGCACGTCGTACAGAGTACAGAGTACAGAGTAAAGAACATTGTGCGTATACATAAAACTGTGTAACAGTCTACAGTCTACAGTCTAGTCTGTGGTGTGGTGACTAAGGACTGCAACTAGAGGACTGCGAACAGTGAACCTCGAATATAGAAAGAGAAAGCACACAAAATTTATTAGATGGATATGGGTTACAGGCCCTTTTTTATTCTTTTATCGGGAGGACAAGAGACAAGAGTAAAGGCGAAAGGAGAAAGGAGAAAAGAGAGAAGAAGGCTGAGAAAAAAGAAAAGGGAAAAGAACAAGAGAATCAATAATTGATAAAAGAAGAACGTTCCGATAAAGCCTTTGCTTTGTGTGTGAGAGAAAGAGAGGGAGTGTGAGAGAATGTGAGTGTGCTCCACTTTCACTTTCCATTCTCTTTCACGCTATCCAAACCCAAACTCAGACTCAGACTGAGTCTGATGCTGATGTCGATCTCGATCTGGATCTCGATTTGGAATTTCATGTCGCTGTAGATGCGGATTCTGTCTATTGATAAGAAAACGACCCGAGATTTTCAAAGATTCTTTTCTATTTTCCCTCCCCTCCACATTCAACATCAACATACATATCTATATTACATATTACATAATATCGTATTCTTGTATAAGGTCATGCGGATAGCAATGCCAATACCAATTACCAATATCAACTCCAAACTCCAAACTCCATACTCCATACTCCAAACTCTAGACCGTAAAGTGGACATGTACTTTTATTCAAAACGTTCAAGTATTTTTCTATCTCTATCCAAAACCCCATCTAGAAAAATTCAATTCAATTTTCTCGGCATATAAAAGCAACATTGAATATCATCATCATTTAATCTGATCACTATAATATTTTAAGTCATTTTTAATAGCTTCTTAAAATACTAAACATATTGGATGAAAATGAAAAAATTTACAAGTGTTATTATTCATTATGAGCCATTTTTTGCATCCTGGTGATTAA
Source organism: Sminthurinus signatus (assembly GCA_019776565.1). NCBI lineage: Eukaryota > Metazoa > Arthropoda > Collembola > Symphypleona > Katiannidae > Sminthurinus > Sminthurinus signatus. The sequence goes on along the minus strand of JABASP010000808.1, from coordinate 18,472 downwards.
TCTAATCTATTTAGAAACGATTAAACCATTTCTAGTTACCGTCGCCTTCATCCAATCCAAATTCCGATACCAAAAATATATAGCAAAATTTCTCTTTTCTCTTCTCCTCTCCCCAAATTCAAGCCCACTCTGATTACGAGTGTACTCTTGCCCATATATAAATGTACTTTTTGAGGGTGAAGCATTACATTCCATGGACGTATCTGTAAATGGAATGGGGGATGTGGATAACGGAAGAGAAGAAGGAGAAAGAACAAGAAGTAGTAACATCCCATTTGTTACAGCTGAATAAGAAAACCATTTGATCCATAAGCCATTTTCAATCCTCTTCAGCCGACACGTGTAAGTTCAGCCGGCCACAATCACATTCCATTCTCTCTCCTTTATTTTCTCTACTTTCTCCTTTCTCCTTTCTCCTTTCTCTTGTGATCCATTCCACAAATTCGATGGACAAAGCCACGACCACAAAACAATCATTTCCATTTAGATTCCCAACATCATTCCGATCCATAACGGGTTTTGTAGAGGACTTCCAGAACACAATTGTACAGGAATATGCATGAACATTGAACATTGAACATGGGCACACATCCTGTAAAATGTAAAATGTAAACGATCCACATTGAACATTGAAAATGGAAATGAAAAAAAAATGTACAAAACGGAGAACGTGAAACAAGTCCCTTTGATTTGGTTTGCATTTGGTGGTTTGGTGTTTTGGTGTGTGAGATAGTAGGATCCATTTTCCTCTTTAATACTTTTTCCTTTTGGGCCGTCAGAATTCAGAGGAGAAAATAGAGAAAGACAGGAACATGGGAAACTTTGGTCTTTGGACGTTGGACTTTGGACTTTGGAGAATGACTTTATTAGCATGTTTTGTTACACATATGAATGCACGGACGGGAAAAGTGCTACTTTTATACTTTTGTACGTGGTACTTGGTACTTGTATGTAGTATGCTCAAAGAATAAAAGAGAAAACATGGATTATACTGGATCTATTTTAGATATCTATGGATAAAAATCTATATCTCTATTCCTTTTTTCTTGTTTCTTATTTCTTGTTCTAGGTTGATTTTTTCTATTTGTATTTCTATTTTCTCCATTTCCTATTTTGTATATTGATGTCTATCTTGGGACGGTTTGGAGGTTGGAATGGAATGAGATGAGATCAGATGAGATGGGATGGCATTGCTATCGCTATTGATGTCTAAGAAAAGTAGAGTGCATACCAAACATGTATGTATCCATTCATTGTTCATTGTACATTGTACATGAGATTATTTTCAGATCTTCCTCACTGTCTATCTTTTAGTCTAATCGAGAGTGAAAAAAGGGAAAGGGAAGTGCGTGCTTCGATAAACAACTCGAACAATCACAATGGACAAAAAATAGGAGGAACACACACATCAAGTAGATACACCGAAAAAACTGTGTGTTCTAGAATGTAGAGAAAAATTCAAAAAGGACTTTACATTTGTATTTGTGGTTGTATTTGTGTTTGTACTGCCCATGCTCTGATCTCTGATACTTGATACTTGATACTGATGCATATTAGATATTAGGAGATTGGAGATGGGCGAAAACCCAAGCCCAAGAGTTTTCGAGTTGCTTTTGTTCCATCTTTTTTGCCTATTTCCATCTTCTCTGCTATTTCTGTTCTGTTTCTTTTCTATTTTTTCACTTTTTCTTGTTCTTTGTTTTTTTCCAAGTTTTTTGGTTTTGGTTTTGGTTTTGGTTTTTGCCGTTTGCCGTTTGCCGTGTCATGCATAGATTTTAGATTGTGGATTGTGGATGTTTTTATACTTACAATATCTTTATACATTATACATTATACATGGCTTGTCTTCTTTCTTTATTTTCTTATGTACATAAACAGTTTTTCTCCTATTCCTTTTGGATTTGGATTTGGGTTTGGAGTGGGAAGGGAAAAAGAAAGTGGAGATATATCAGACATAAATATAAATACAAAAACACATTTAATGTCCACATTCTCCATTTTGGAGAACGCATTCGAATTTGAAATCCCGTGAAGCTTCTATGTTCAACGTTCAATGTTCAATGTTCAAGGTAAAAGTCATGCACCACAAGAAAAAAGCACAATACTACACCACAACACACCAAAGCAGAACTGAAGACAAGACGGAGTTTCACGTTTCATGTCTCTTGTCCACCTTGAGCTTCGTCTTGAATCACATGAAAATAGCAGGAAATGTTGGGTTGTTTTTCTCCCAGGAAAACTAAACGGAGCTATAAAGTCAACCAACCTTTAAAATAAAAGTACAATATACATGTACACATGTACACATGTAATAATATTATAAGCTTGACTTCTTGTGGTAAGTCTAGAGTCGAGAGTCGAGAGTCGAGAGTCTAGTAAGTGTAAGCAACCATTTGGATTCAAGATATCTCTCCTGCCGACCTACCAAAGAACAAGCCAAGTAACATTGCTCCTTCTTGAAATGAAATGAAATTGTGATTGTGACTACTCTACTCTACTCTTGTACTCTGCTACTCTAGTATTTTTTCTAATATGGTTATGGTCGCATCCATTTCTAGAATGTGATATTTACCTTATTTAGACCATTTATTTTAAATGTTTCCCCAATTTTTTCCTATTGCTTCTACAGTATTCTAGTTTCTAGTATTCTTGTTCTTGGTTTTGGGGTTTTGTTTTTTTTTTTTTTTTTTGTTTTTTTGTTTTTTGTTTCCATTTAGCTCAACATTCGCATCTGGATGAAACGAGTTTTGCCAAACTTGTGAGGACTATTCCTATTTTTTTGTCACTGGTACTGGAACTGGCACTGGTCGAACTACATCTAGTTTCTACTTTCTACCTTCTACTTTCTAGTTCACTCCAAATTCCATACTCCATTTGTCTATGAATAATTTTTCCACGACCTTTTTTGCCCAACAGCAATGTTCTTTATGATCAAAATAATGTACAGATTTGTACACCATTCAAGCCTCGGCTATAAATAGAAACAACAGAACGACCGCCACAAAATACAAAATACAAAAACAAAATACGAAATAGGAAACACAACAACCAACGGCCAACACACAAATAAAAGTAAGCGTAAAGTGGTGTAGATTTGGATTTGGATTCGCATTTGGACTTGGATTTGGATTTGGATTGTGGTCAGTGACTCCTGGTCTATTCATCTATTTTATTGTTACGAGCTCCGGACAGTGGGAATGAAAGTGGAATGGCATGTACAAGTAAAGGGTAAAAACAAAAGTAAAAGTGGAGAGGAAAAAGAAAGCCCATGTACAATGTACAATTTACATGGAGATTCGAGAGTAGAGAATGGTGAAAATACAAAAGTGTGGATTGGAGAGAAGTCGTAAAGAAGTGAAGTAGGTACAAGTGTTGGGATATAAATACGCGTAGATAGGATTGTAGATGGTGGAGGAGACAACGTGGACGAGGAGGGAAAATCATGTAGTCTCTACAAATTTTGTGCGTGTTTCTAAGCTTTTGGATATTAGTGGGCAGGTTCTCTTGCAATAATTTTGTCTGCAATTTTTCCTACATGAACCACATGAGCTGTACATTGTACATTGTACTTTTGCACAGACCTCCACTTCCAATGTAAAAGAGTAGCATGCATTTGATTACACCAGGAGACAGAAGGCATAAACCAGACAGAAGGTAAATGACTAAACAAGGACTTAAATGAAAAGTGCGTAAAAACTTACTGCCGGCGAATTCGTTAAATAAAACTGTGGTCTCTTTCTACTTTCCTACTTTGCACAATATAAATATAATGCAATATAATACAAGCAGTTAATAGTTTGTATTTTGTATAAACCTCAAATGTTCAACACTCAACACCGAATTGCCCATTTGGCAAAGGTTATTTTGTTGTTTGGCCTGGTTTGGTTTGGCAAATACAATCTATAAAGACAATGGTAATGAAAATGAAAGGTGGATATTTTTTGTCATTATTTTCCTTGCAAAAGGTACGCACAAAAACACAATCGAAAGCAATCACATATATTTAAATGTCGTATGTACACAAAATGCCATAAAAATATAAGAATCCTATAAAAGTGTGTACAATATACATTAAAATTAGTCAAAATCAAAGGTGAATATAAAAGTGGGCCAAAAAATTAGCAACTTTAAATTTTTGGATATTTTATATTTTTCCTATCAGCCGAACACTCTAAAACCTTGTATTTGAGCGTCTCTTTGATGCTAAATATTTTTTATGTTTTAAACTACATGAAGAATTAAAGTGCATAATGCACTAGTACAGAACTGGAATGAGATGTGATTATTAGTTGGCTTTTTTATGTTTATGATTTACGATGACGTAGCTTACAATTTGTGCACACTTTTACCTTTTGAAGAAGGTGGCACTTGACATTTGCAAGCCCCTCTCACATCTTTTCCTCTTCCTCATAAATACACATTTGAAATACCTGCACAATGCACAATGTACAATTTGCAAACTTGAAGAAGCCATCAAATTTGAAAGCTATCACCGTCAAACTCCGTCTTCCGTTAGAAAGGAATTTCAGGAATGCTTGCAAAATTCTTTACATTTCCTTCATCTTTTATTGATTGATTACTAAAAAGCGGAGGAAGGCACTTGAAATCCGTGAGCAGCACATTCACTGAGATTCGAAAGGCTTTTCATTTCATTTTCAAATCCACCTTTACACATAAATACTTTGAACTATTTTATATTTTATATAGTATATTGTGTATTGTAAAGCAGGAGGACTCTTTTTAATGGTCATTTTATTAACAACAGAACCAACCAATGTTCAATATTCAAGCATCTTGTACAACACCCCTTTTGCACTACAGAATACTATGAAACTGTATGTATGTACTATATGCTCTACGTAATACTATCTGTACTTTGGTCACCCCTTCTGATCTTTTCCCACAAGTTACAAGTTACGTTTTACGTTTACGTGTTGTTACCGAGTAAAGTGTCTAAAGTAAAGTAAGTTTTGGCTCTAGACTCTAGACTGTGGACTGTGGACAAGCTGTGCAGAAAGAGGAAAGAGTGGGAGAGAAATGGTGAGAGCGGAGAGTAAAGTGGTTTGAAGAGTCCAATGATTTTGGTTTATGCCTGTACTTCTCAATTCTCAATGGTCTCCCGTCTAACGTGACACACAAATTATTATATGCCTCCATACTTGACGCAATTACAAGTGCAATTTGTGTCAAGCAGTTCTCTGTCTTTTCCTTTTATTCTCTTGGCCTTAGCCATAGCCCAGCTCTGCTTTACAACGCACACAGTTTATAACGTTGCCGTGCTCGGTGTGCGGTAACTTTAGATCTAGAATTTAGCATCTAGAATCTAGACTTGTAGAATACTTGTAGGGATTTGGATTTGGATTCGGATTCGGTTAGTCGATGCCAAGGAACAAGAAGGAACAAGAGGGAACGAGGAATGAGGGGCATAATAATATTACACCGCCTTCCTCACATTTTACAACACCTACATTCTACATTACACTTAAGTAACCCAAATGTCTTTACACTAAAACCTATAATATTGGTCTGGCTAACTGATGGCTGTGACTGCGACTGTGATGTGTTGTTTTTCCTTCGTGTATTTTCACCCTTTCCCTCCTTTTCAGACTATTCATGTGTTTTTTTTCAGCTTTCATCCAAATTCCACTCTAAAGCCAATAATTATTGTTATTTTTTCACATCTGATTTCTTATGCAGCTAACGAAATTTTAAACTGTATACTTTTAGACTGCTGAAAAATGAAAAACAATCCTCACAATTTTAGAGCTTTTTAATCTATTAAAAACATCACTCGTGCATCCAAAATGAATGCTTTTTTGCAAGCAATGTGAAATTATTACACATTTGAATTCCATTCATTTTACACAATATTACTGTAGCCGTATTTTAAATTTCCTAGTTCAAAGTCTGAATAAAAGTTTGGATTCGTACCAGATAATTCTAATCGTAAATATAAATATAAATAATAAATAATAAAGCAAAAACATAAATACACAATACACAGTGTATCTACAATCTACAGTCTACAATCAAGAATTAGACTGGATATTTATTAGGTTGTTGGTTGTAAACAGTAAGTAGTAAACTGTGGATTGTGGACAGATGTATGAGGATGTTGAAAACAGATGTAATTTAATATGCATAATTAAAACGTTTTAAATACTAATATCACTGTACATGGGATGAAGTGTCAGGCGGCTAAAGTACAAAAACAAGAAGACGAGGAGGAAGAAGAAGAAGGAGGAAGAATAGTAGTAGTAGTAAAGAACCCAAAGGAGAAGAAGAAATTAACAAATGTACACAATGTACAACAGAGCAGAAGGAAAAGAAGGAGGCGGGGAACAATTTTGGCGAGAGAGATTTCTAAACTCGGTGAAGAAATAATAATAATATTTCTTTCTCTTTGTTTGAGACAAATATTGTGTTGTAAAATTTACTGGAAAGTTCATATCGTGCTAAAAGTTGAACTCATAGTTTTGAGTTTGGAGAGTTGAGAGCTAAATTTCCCGTACAACAATTTCCCTGCATGTATTTGTAGTTGTATTAGTAGTTGTAGTTGGATGAAAGTTGGGAAGAAACAGTTTCTAGATTCTAGATTCTAGGCGGAGAAGAGTCTAGCTCTTGGTTAGGAATAATAATAATAATAAGTATCTGTGTTCTCTGTTTGTAGGAGTCAAAGTGAGGGAAAGCTAGAATTCGGTGGAGAGTATTACATATAAATATTACCAATGTACAGTATGCAGTATACAGTGTAGTCGAGGTATCTACCATCTAAAATCTACATGAGAGGAGATATGAATACTTGAAGAAACGGAGAAATGGAAAACAGGAGGAGGAGGAGAAGATGGAAAAGACAATAATTCCCGCTTCACACTGATGACTCTCTCTCTCCCAACTCCCAACTACAACTCCAGTCGTGCACATAAATATATTGCCATAATCTCATAATGATAATCATGAGGATGACGAAGATGGTCGTCCTCATCCAGATCCTCATCGTCATCTAAAGAGGAAATCTCATCTCGTCCTCTACTAATTGTTTCCTGCCGCTTCCCCACCATGACAAGCACAAGAAGAAGAAGAAGAAGAAGAAGATGAAGAAGACAAACCAGCCAAAGAACCAAGGAACGAACTCAACCATCCAACCAAGTGGACCATTTGCCATTTTCTTGAAGTAATGATCCGACCTCTCTTTTGGCCTCTTTCCCTCCTTTTATTTTATCCTGCTCTACCCATCTTTCCCTCATTTTCCCTCTCAACTTCTCACTACTTGACACACACCCATTTACATATACATATATAGTACACACACCAACACACTTACACATTCCGACTCCGACTCTAACCTTCTTCTTTGTACTTTGTACTTTGTACTTGTACAATATTATGTACTCCTCTTTCCTTACAGTTACATAAATATATATTCTTGCGAATTTCATTCAGTCATGTCAACCATGAAACTCTCGATCCTTTCTCTTCTTTTTTCTTTCTGCCTCATTCAAAAGACTAGAGGAGCGGAAGGCTCAGAATAAGAATAAGAACAACTAAAAGTATATACTACTATCTGTAAAAGTGAAGGAAGAAGAAGACGGAGAAGAAGAGGCATGAGAAATTCAAGTCAGTAGAGCCAAAAGATCCCGTTTTATAAATGATACCTGACTTGTAACAACGTGAAATCACAAATACATGGACCAAAATCCCCACACACACTTATACATAGACATGAAAAAGACAAGAGTCAAGAGACAAGAGGCATGAAGAGAAAGTACAAGTTGGTCATCCAAAATCCAAACTTGGTTAAAACTTTCTTCTTTCTTCTTCTTCTTCTTAGATAGACAGACAGACAGACATACGCCATTCCCATTTTACTGTACAGTGTACTCTGTACAAAAGAGCATCGACCATGGAAATGACTATTTCTCTCCACTCTCAACAACTTGTACAACGTACAATGTACAATGACAATGACTATTTGCTTCAGACCAACTTCAACTTGAACCATCTCTATGAAAAATGAGCAAGAAAGTCGAAAGTCTAGAAAGTCTAGAGTGTAGAGTGTAGAATCTAGAGTGTGGACTTTGAGAGCTTTTGAGTCTAACCTACAGTAAATGAAAATTATATAAGCATGCACATTACACATCTTCCACATTCCACATTCCATACTCCATACACACAGTTGTTCAGTTTTCAGTTGCATCGCACTCGTCAATTTTCAAATTGCTCCAACTTGAACTTTTTCATTATTCTGCAGTAGAAATGTACTCACATATCTTTCCCATCATCTGTATATTCAACTGCAATAAATACAGCGGGCAGGGCTTCAAAGTTCAAAGTATTGTTGGAATTTCCAGTAACTGGGGATGCATAAATATCAAACGTGTAGAGTGTAGAGTGTAGAGTGTAGAATGCAGAGGAAGAAGATGAGATACTAAAAACCAAGTTCAAAGACAGGAGGACAGTTTTGGCCCACCTTTGTAAACATTAGAAACAAATATAGACATGTAAAATGCCCAGTACGAAATACAAAGTAAAGAGGACCATGTCCAGATTTTAGATTCCAGATATTTCACTTCGCTTCAACACTCAACACCCATCTGCATACGGAAAGTGGGCAAAGTTGAAAGTTTTTCCTTACTCCACTTTTCCTTTTCCTATACTCGCTGTCATTCCCGTTGTCATTGTCGTTTTCCTTTTCCTTTTGCTCTCCTCCTCTGCAATCCACTTCACTTCATGCTGAAGAAATAAGGCAACTTTTCCTACCATATTTCTCCACGGTTATATTTATACACAAGCTCAAGTTTACACAGGAGGAGGATGCTGAAGCAAAAGTAGAAAGTAGACATAGAAATGTAAGTGTAACTGTAACTGATGGAACCCCCTTCTGCCTTCCATTAACATTTCCAACATCACCTACTATTAGATGAAATGAGTTAATCTACTTTTACTTTCTCTCTCCCGCTTCATTTTGAGTTTTGAGTGCATCAACTAAATCTGTTTTTACTTCTTACTAGACTAAATATCTGTGTGGGACCAAATGGAAAGGAATACTTATTCCCGTTGCAAAAATATCTACCCCTTTTATTGTACTTTCAATGCATGTGTCATCTGTATGTACATAGTATATCGTATATAGTATAAAGTATATGTAACTAGTTGAGACGAAGGAAATGGAAAAGTAATTCATCTGGGTATATTGTATAGTATATAACATTAGTACTTAGTACATCCATTTATGCAGATTTGCATCCTGTAGTTTGTGAAAATTCAGGAAATCCTGGAGTGTGGCAATTTAGATTTGACAACTTTATATTTGGATAAAATACAATTCCGAACATATGACAATTTTAAAAATAACTTGCACTCAGAACTTGTGCCTATAGTCTATACACTATAGTGTATAATATTATGTTAACTTTACTTTTACTTACTATTTCCTCCAAACTGTCAACAAAGGAGAAACAGAGACACTAGAAACAGAACCAAAGTTAAAATGGAATTTTTAAAAGTTTATACATAAAGGATTTAGCTTTTCTTTTATAAAATCAAACATAAGTATTGCAAATTTTATTTAATATTATAAATGTATTGCAGAACATTGCGCTGAATAAAAAAGGCAAAATATTTACTTTTTTCCCGCCTGTGTGTAAACCACATTCACATTCCAGGTTCTAGTTTTACAATGATTTATTTTTTTTTTATTTATTGTTGCTCGTATTATTTTCAATAATGATGAATGAAAAGATACTTTTTTATATGTACATTCAGATTCACCCACACTCTGTTTCCAAGGTCTCTTCCTTCCATTTCCTCTTTTTCTACCCCCTATTTTTCTGTCAGAACAATTACTCCCTCAGATTGATAAACGGGAGTAGACGTTCCCATTTCCTGGTTACTGGTTACACATCTATATTTATATACGTGTGCGTCACTCTGATTCCAGTTGGAGTCTTGGGGTTTGGGGATTGGGTAATGGGTAATGGATGATTGGTGATTGAACTGCATACCTTGTCTCTTTTCCCTCTCATCTTGCCCTGGTCTGGCTTGGCGTCATCCTGAGAGACAAATTGTAATTCATTCATTCTCTTTCCTACTGGATCTTAGACATATTTGTCTCGATCTGTCTCGAAAATCCATGTTTTGGTTTTTTGTAGTAGTTTTAGCACTGTTTCCTGTTCTGTTTTTCATCCCTCCATCTTTCTGCTGTAGCTGTATACTGTATTCTGTATGATGTATATATTTCATTCCACTTTGTCCCATTTTTGCACTCATCAAAGTCATTGTCTAAAACCCACATGCATCAATAAAAGTATATTTTGTGTACAACTATTGCTAAAATTTTACCTTCCATGTTTGCTCTTGCTTAGTTTATGCTGGTGAATTCTGAATTCTCTCATGAAGAATGAAGGAGCAAATACGGAGCTGTGGGTTGTGGGTATTGGGCATGTTAGTTTATGTGTTTTATGTGTATAAAATTAAATTAAAATCTCGTGTCTTTTACGAGAGTACTCTGTACTCTGTACTTTCTATTTCATGTGTAATCTTGAGTGCTCATTCTCTATTCCTATGTGTATTATTTTTTTGTACCTTTTTCTTCGTTTTATCATACTTTTTTTCGTCTTGTTCCACTTCCTGTGGACGATTTCAGTTGTGGATATGTTTTACTTTGTCCTGTATTGTGTATTGTATATTATATGGTATTGGATTGGATACGGGTAGCACAGATTTCTTGTGCTTGTGCTTGTCCGTGTCTACTTTCTTTCTTTCTTTCTTTCTTTCTTTGGATGTTGGATGGAGAGTGAAGAGTGATAAAGATGACGAGTTTACACGGATGAAGCAACTCACTCTGATCTGATTCTCTCTTAAACTATTGAACTATGAACCTCTGAACTGTAACCAATGAATTTATCTTGAAATGGAACCGAGAGGGAGAACCTTCCAAGAAATCTGTGAAAGTATCCACATATCCACATATTATATACAATGTGCACAGGATATACCTGTATGATAGTACTTTTCATGTAACTATTACATACATATGTGCACGAGACAGGAAGACAGGAAGAAAAAACCCAAGAAACTTAAGGAAGAGGTATCGCATCCAGTCGAATTTGAATTGAACCGTGAAACCCATCAGGCCAGAAAAAAATAGTACGGTCGTCAGTGAAGTTCAGTCGGATATGAAATAAAAAAAAGACTCTCATTCATTTTTTTATTTATTCTTTTTATCCACATGTAATTTTGTGCATTGTATTATACTTTCTTTCTTTTTTCTTTTTTTACAGATTTCTGCAATGTCAATACCAAATAATGGATAAAGATTAATGATGACAGTACATACTACATACGAGACAAGAAGCAAGAGACCATAGACAACAGCCCACCTAACCACTGACAGACAGATGAAAGTATCTGCCTAGATGTGCAAAAATTTCCGAGAAACAGCAACATTCTGTTACATCCTGCATCCTACACAAAATCATTTAATACACTAACAAAGGAGCTCTAATTTTGATCCCTTTCCTTATTTTCCACTCCCTTTGATAAAACAATAGAAATTACAAATAAGAATGTAGGCTGTCCCAAACCCTTTTTGTTTACCTTTTATAGACCATGGACCACACAATTTTACCAAAATTGTACATATATTTTTTTGGCTCTAAAGTGAAAAGACAAGCATGAAAAGAATACATTTTTAGTTGAAGAGAAAATCACATTCTACATTCTATATTTTCTATTTTTCTATTCGTCTATTATTTTTTGAACGAGTGGAACTGTCCATTTTCTACAATCTACCATCTAAAATCTACTGTCTGTGTGCATCTTGCATCCAATATACTCTAGATTCTAGACTCTAGACTCAGTGGACAAAATGCAAGGGAAAGTTTCAAGTAGCCATTATATTACATGTATATCTATCTACAACTGCAAATGCAGTGGTATTTTAAAACCGGAACAGATAAGTGAAAGTGGAAGTAAAAACATCAATCCAAAAATGTTATGCTTCCACATAGGTACATAGTTACATGTGTACACACGGGAAAATTCACTTAGATCCTTCGTCCTTCCTTCTTCCTTCTTCTAGTGGTAGGCGTGGATGGCTAGAGTGAAATGGGAGAAAAATAGAATAGAGGGAAAGATTCCAAGATCTGAGTGTGTGGTTTTACTCTTCACTCTTTACTCCAGCTCAGACCTATATACTATATATCTGTATCTGTATATCTGCGTGCCCAATGAATCTATAGGTAGTGTGTAGATGTAAGGTTGTAAGATGAGTGCAAACGAGTTGAAGATTGGTAAACTCAACCAAGAAAGCTTCCACTCCTTCCTCTTCTTCTGTTATAAGAGGTTGGTTAAGAAAATCCACATGAAATAGAGATGAGTTGAGATGAGCTTGGTGTTTGCTAACTAGTAACTAGTGGCCCGACCTGTACCAAAAGAAGGAAGAGGAGGAAAGTGGAGTTTGAGTGTATGTAGTATGTACTGAGAAAATATCACAAGTACATGGAAGTAAAAGCATGTGTAGTGTGTACTGTGTACATTGAAGATATAGTGCCAATTGTATAAGAGCCTGAGCATAAGGACGGGAGAGAAATAGAGTGAGTTAGTGAGTGAAAGGATTCTTGAATAATGTTTGCCCAGACATGAAATGAAGGGTTTTCGCAAGCCGCGAATATCTACTACTCACTCTTCCGGTTAATGGGAAGAAGACTGGAATTTGGAATTTTCATCCATATTGTACATGTACCTATGTATATCTTATATCCTAGATCCTAGATATACGTATATGCATATGTACATTGTACACTGTACATACAATTAAATAAACACACAGCTACATACCTATACAAATACATGCATGTTTAATTATTGTACATCTATCTGGATCTAGAAGCTAAAATCTAGAATCTAGCATCCAGCATTTAGAATTCATCCACAGTTTACAATCCACACTTTTACATTCTCATAGCATGAGCAAGGTGCACTCAGTTTACTGTATACTATATATAACCTCTCTACTCTCTACCTTCAACATTCACATTTCACAACAGATCATATTCTACATCTATCGATAGCATATGCCTACCTTGGTTATAGCTTTTTACATTTATGTATTTCAGACTTCAGAGGGGTAACTACTAACTTAACTACGCAGCATTCTGAAACTGTAGAATTGATCTACCGTCACTGCTGAAATAGCTAACTACAAAAGAATTATACTAAAATATGTGAGTCTTAAAATAGGATGAAATTAGAGAAGACTGAGTATTCGGACTAAAAACTGAGTAATTTTTCGAGCAGTCATGGTATTTCTTATTAGATTGAACAGTGCCTATTGTCTATAGACTATATATAGTCTATTATATAGATATAACTTATAAATTAGTAAAGTACTCTACGGTGTTTATTTGAAGTCGATGGCCATAGATTCTCCCACTTTTCTCTTTTCTAGCTTTGTGTTTAAAATGTGCATATTTTTTAGTACATACGCAATTGAGTACGCTTATATATTTAGTATTTAGTATTTAGACTTTCGCACATAAAAGTATGTATACCGAATACAGAATATAGAATATAGAATCTAGTCACTGGTTTAGTAGGTTCTTGTAGGATTGACCGAGTTTTATATTTTATACAGCATTTTCTCCTTCTCATTCCATTCAAGTCAAGTCAACCAAATCCCAAATCCACCACTTTCCCCTTTCTATCTTTCCCTGTAGAAGATAGTCGGTTCTAATGTGTACATTTTGTGAGTAATTTCCTTTGTAGATAGAACGTTGAGAAAACGGGTATACACTATACATTATATACTACAAATTATACATCGTTCAACGTACAAGTACAATCTTAAATCTACAGAGACAATAAAATGACACACTTTTAAATTTCGAGAAAGAAAGATTTCTCTTTACAATCTCTTTTTCGTTCTTCTTCCTTCATTTCCTTTTCCCCATAGTTGGTTTGGTTGTCTCCTTTTCTTGATTTTCTTCCTCCTTCTCGTCCTGATTCTCTTCCCCCAAATTCCAAATTCATTCTCTGTTTCTCAACGGAACGTTAATTTAGGAATTGTGGCTACATAAATACGCATTAAGACAAATCATTTGTACATTGTATATTGTACATGTATGTAGGTTGTAGATATATTCATTTTTGAAAAGCTGGAAGCTCGAGAAACTTGAGAGTCTACTTTCTTTTGGTAGAGATAGTCAATACTACCCAACTGTTAAACTTCAAGGAGTCAGTAGAGTGTAGAGAGTGTAGATCTTTCTGCACTGAATCGGATTCTGATTCCCCAATCTGCATTCTGTAGGGATTGGATTTATAGTATTAAAACTCTGTACAAATTTCCTACAGAGTCATGAAATTGAAATACGCTAATGAAAAAGACATTTTTTCCTAAAAAAAAAAGTCAAAGTCAAAGTCTCAAGTCTCCACTGTGGTTGGTGATTTGTGATTTGAGATGGGATTTCTTTGCACTAAATCCCAAACTTGCAAATTTAACCATTGATCTGTGTAAGGGTAGGAAAAGTATTTTCTTGTACTTTGTACTTTGTACTTTTAATTTTTCCAAAGGAGGCAATTCAATTCAAGTGGAACGATATACGCACTTATGAGACCAGTTACATGTTATATGTATTATGTTAGGGTATCTTTCTATTTTCTATAGAGAGGAAAACTTTCACTCTAAATCAAATGTAATTTAAGACAGAGGAAAGAGAAGAGAGAAAAGGACGAATGTACGATTGAAACTTTTATATTCGATGATGTATAAATGTGTGTTTGTAGAATGTTGAATGTTGGCTGTTGACTGTTAGAATGTGGATTGTCCTCATGATTAATTCTTTCTTCTTTGAGCTATTATAACTCCTAAAGGGAAAAGACAAGAAAGATGTTTAATGTATAGTGTAGAGTGTAGAGTGCAGAAGAGCGGGATAGACTAGATAATATATATCATGAAAGAGGATAAAGATGAGATGGAAGACCTTGTTTGAGTTGAGTTGTGCTGAAAATTATAAAATGAAGGATGGATCATTCTTGTAGATATATATTATATATGTACATTGCACATCGCACATTGTACCATTTAAAGAAAAGCAAAAGAAGAAGCAACTTGAGAAGATTTCCATTCCATCTTTCTTTTTTTTACTTCTTTCACGTTCATGTCATTTTGTTGTCTCTTTCAAGAAACGAGAATTGTGAGACCTCTCGCTCTCACAGAACATAGGATATGGATATGGATATATTCAATATGTTTGCCCTCTTGTACATTTTTCTGTTCCATGTTCCATCCCTTGTTAAATTTTCTTCTTTACTCCCCATATTTTAGTGACAGGAAGAATTTGTAGTTAGGAACATCAGAACATTCAGAACGACAGCTCGTAAAGCATGGGAACAGAATTCTTGTTTTTTTTTGTTTTTTTTTTATCCTTTTAAATGTGACGGATTGACTAAATTTTTATCCTTTCATTACATATTACATTGAAGAAGGCAAGAGAGAAATTCTTCACTTTCCATTTAATATCCAATATTTTTATGGTCGTTATCATCACCATCTTAATCTTTATCTTCCGTCATTATTACCAGGGTCCCGTGGTTCTGGATAGAGAACTGTAGAAACTATAATAATATAGCTGCAAGTCTGGTTGGAATTCTTAGTGTTTGTTTTAAGATAAATGAGATCTATCTACTATCTACAAACGCCAAATTTCAAACTCAAAAAGGAAAAAGTGAGAAATTCGAACCGAAGAAGATTTTTAGCTTTCTTTTAGTTGTAAAAAATCAAAAGTACAAAAAAAACACGGAATTGTAATGCTTTCTTGTGGTTTGATAATTTCCTCATCCCCCATTTCCTATTTCAAGGAAGAAGAAAGCACGACTTGAAAAAGTTCAAGTTGATTGTTAGATTGGATGCAGTGTGCCCTTGGACCTTTGAACATTATAAAATAGTTGATGCCATGCATTCATATAATGCACAAACTTCATTGTGGCAAACAGTAAGAATCATGAGAAGAATAGAAAGTTGGAAACAGAGTTTTTTTAATCTTAATAACTGTGACTGCTTATATGAAGAATGAAGATGTACTTTGTACATATGAGATATGAGATATTAAGTTGTGACTGTTACTCATACATTTCAAATGCCAAACATTTTAGACTTATACAGAAGAGCACAAAGTTTTATATACATAAATGAATGGATCTGAAATTTTGTATATTAATGTGTATATATGCATAGAAGTGTATAAATGAGAAAAGAATTCCACATTCTTTTCTTTCTTTTTTTGCTCCCATTAACAGTATAAAAGGCTCTTTTTAAGTCCAAATGGAAGGCAAAAGATAAAAGTGTAGAAGAACCGCATGCTTTTCCATTCATGTCCTTTTGGGTGATAAATCTTGAAAACTTGAGTCTAAAGGAGCTTTCCTTCTTACGTGTATAAGTACGAATTTCCATGTTTTTATGCTTTTCTTTTCATCTCATGTCTAATGTTTTCTGCTCTGTGCTGGTGCTTACGAGAAAGCCACAAAATTATGACAAGTGTCTACTGTTGTTACACATACTTCTGAACAATATAAAGCAACTCATACATGTAATACATTTCATATCTATTTTGTACAACAGTAGTAACGTCATGCATTTTATGTATATCATTCATTATTATATGAGTATTTTCCTTGCATTGATGATGGACGACAAGGAAATAAAAACGAGCATTTAAAAATACTTTTGCATCAGTTTAATTCAAAGTTAGAAAATAAATGAATAGAATAATTTTATGAAATCAGCAAATCTAAGTAAGTCATCTGATTTGTCAGCTTTTCCTGTTTTGTGTTTTTATGACGAACAATGATCAAACGCCTGCATATTTTAAGCTATGGCATTCAATTGTAAAAAACATGTATGTTATGATTGATAAAATATTTAAAATGTTTTTATTTTTGCTCTTTGCTTTTTTTACATTAAATTCATAATTCAACATGAACGACTAGGGTGAAAAGTCAAGAAGCTTTTGAGTTGGAAAAAATAGTATGATGACAAATTTTCTTACTTCATTCTGTATACAGTATATAAAAAACCATTGTAGAGCAAAACCTTTTGAGTAATAAGCAAAATAAGTAGAAAAAAGTGGACAGATTTTCTCCTCCAGACTATTAAATACCAGAGATTTGTGCAGGTTTTTTATGTTATGTTGTTCTTGTTTTGTGATACTCTGAACTCTTACCCACGACAAGGAAAAGAACAAATTTTTCACAAAGGACAAAAAATGAGAAGACTAACTGGTAATGCTTTACGATGTTCATACACATTAAGTCACAAGAAGCTCATTTTTCAATATTCTCCACATGATATTTTTTTCCCCATTCTGTTCCCTTTTTTCATCAGCACTCTGTTCCTACTTTTTATATTCTGCTGTTTGCCATGACTTTTCTTCTATTTCTCTTGTACTTGCACATGCTTTTTTTCAGGCTCATTTAACGTCAATTTCAATGCCTAATGATGTGGGAAGATATTTATTTCCTTCTCTTACTCTTCCTAGCCCTTTTACTCCTAATTCACCCCAACTAATATTACAAGAAAGATTCACGATGTAAGTCTTTTAACTCGAATTAAATTACTTTTCTCCATTATGTCAAACATATGTGTATATTCATATACAATATAGTGTTACATATTATGTTGAACATCCTACAAAGACTACAGGAGCATTAACTTTACAGTTTCTAATATCTCTTTTTAATTACCAAAAGGGTTTCAGGATGAAATTTTTTTCCATGGTGGGAAAAATTACTGATCATATGAGACAAAATTACTTTAATAACAGTCAGTATATATATCGTAAAAATGGTAAACTTCTGATGTCTTTGTCGTTTATTATTAAACAACTGCCATTCTGTGCACATCTTGGAATACAAATTATATATAGAATAACAGTAACCTGATTCATTTCAGTCCCAAACCCGAAATCCAAGTGGAAAACTGATTTCAAAATCCCGTTTGGTAGTGCAGATCATCTCAAAAGCCGTCAATCCATATAGTACACATTGCAAGGGTATTTAGTTATAGTTCCAGTAAAAGTATCGAAATAGCTAATATACTACACTAGATGGTAACTTTTTATGTACATCCTTTCTTAATATTGTATAATACCTAATAGTTGTACAGTAAATTCACAATTGAAATTTCTGCTCTATTTCCTGTTTGAATAACATCATTGTAAAATTATTACCTATATATTATATGCTCTGTAATTCATGTCCCCTTTTCTTCATGTGTATCATAAGCCACTGTACAATATAATAATGTATTGTCACCATAAACTACAAAGTGTGGTTGAAATCCAAGTCTCCATGTACATTGTACATGGTATCAAATCAAAACTATAATAAAACCCGTGTGTGGTGGCGTCATGTGGTGATACTTTTTCTAAGATAAAACGACGCTACTCTGGCTAAGAGAAATGGCTATTACTCTGGC
>JABASP010000807.1:0-40139 GCA_019776565.1 Sminthurinus signatus | reverse complement strand
GATTTTGGTCCCGGAATAAAAAAACGGGTTTAAATGTTGCTCTTTCTCGTAAGCTAAACGGGGAAGTTCGAAAAAAATGGCTTCCCTGTTTTCTTGATTGGCCCAAATACGGCTCATTTACAATAGGGCCCAAAAGTCTAAAATCTAAAATATTAAAGATTAAATGTAAAATATGAAAGCATTAATCATCAATCAACTAAAAATTAATATTTACTTTATTATAGCTCTTCACAATGGCCTGTATTGACGAGCAAAGAGGAATTGAAGCAGCCAAGAAAGTTGATGCATTTCGAGATTATAATCATCGACTCATTGAAAACCTAACACCCACCATCAAGCGCTATATTCAAACACGAACTTTGCCGCCTCCACTAGAGTAATTATTAATTATTGTTGAGTATTGTGTTTTTGTATAGTTTTTTTTATTATGCTCAAGTCTACCTAAATGTATCACAGTTTGTGTCTTATAGACTCGAAGGAGCCGTAGAATCCACAGAACTGCCATATATAAAACAAACACTCTACAGGAAAAATTGGAGAAGTCGGCTATGGAATTTTATAAATTCATTAAAACCGTGGATAGTTTCGGTTTATAGAAGAATTACGGCTTGTGTTAAACAATGTTGCTGTTTGCTCAAATGTCGGCGAAACTCCCACTACTCAAATGGCTACTCAAAATTAAAAAGCAGTACAAAGTCACAGCCTACAAAGAACAGTACAAACGCTAAAGATAATAATAATAATTGTTCATGTCTCTCTTGCTGTTGGCAAAGGAGAAAGAAAAAACTGGCGGTTGGAACTTCTGAAGAAAAAAGATCTTTGATTGGCACACGAAATAAAAATAAAATTCATACAGCGCCGTACAATGAAGCTGGAGAAAGTCGAACAAAAGATACGCTCATCCTCTCACCTAGGATGAAAGCATCAAGAATTTCTTCAAAAAGGAGCAGATTAAAAGTTGATCCTCCCATCAGCATCAACATCCAGAGCAGCAACAGTAGTAGTGCATCAGCTACGTCAGCAGACACCCACAATCTTCGACGTCGACAGGCTCAGCCGGATGCAACTCGCTCCTTTCGTGTCAAGAAATTCGACTAAATTATATTATTAACCTTGAACTGATTTATTGAACCTTTCGAGGGCTTATTTTTTTATTATTATTTTTTATTTTTCTTTTATTTGACTTGACAATCGGCAATCAGGTTTTTTCAGTCAGAATTGACCTTTGGATTTTTCTTCATAGTAGTTGTTGACTTTAGTTTTTAGTTTTTAGTTTTCGATGATGACGTAAATCGTAAATCATATTATTGTGTAACCCCAATCATCTCTCGTATCTTTCGTACGGGAGATGGTATTAATACGAGTTCGTAACTCGTATTAATAAAATGATTTTCAATAAAGACATTCCAAGAATTTTTTTGCATACTTAGGAAAAGAAGACACAGGAAAGGATCAGCAGAAAATCCCAATTCTGACTACAACCAGAACTTTTCTTTTCCCTTTGTTTCAAATGAGGCCGAAATAATTTAATCACAATTCATAATTAAATCATCTTTATCCTTTTTCAGCATAGTGTGCGTTCGATTCAGTTTTCTCTATTTTATCTTGGAGAGGATTTAAAGCTAAATGATGCACAAATGCAGGCTACACGTGCCGTTAGGTCTTTTTTGTAGAAAATTTAGCTGAGGCTTCAAACTGAGGAAAGTAAAAGGAGCAAACCGAAGTACGAAATTTGTACTGTTTTGAAGAAAAATTTAAAAAAAATGCCTCAAGGGAAATGGGAAATTTTTAAAAGATAACCGTATATTTTTAGTAATTAATAAAAAATCTGTATAATAACAATTATTATTATTATTAAAGTAATTTCCATTCTGTATTACATAGTCTGCAATTAAAACCTAAAACCCTTTGCTTAATAACTGAAGTGTTTATTTAATTTTATTAATAGGTTTTGTTTGTAATACCTTTTGGCTCTAGGTGTTTGGCGTTTGGCATAAAATAAAAATATTCCTTTTTCTTTTCCCTTTTACACATTTGGTTGAAAAAATTGAGACTTTTCTCACGTTTTCTAAGAATTAGAAAACAGAAAAGAGGAGTAAAAAAATCTATCGAAACTTGGAAACTTGAATTCAGGTTTAAATTTAGAATTTAGGACATGACACAAGACACAACACATAATCAACCAACCAAAAAATCAAAGGAAATGAACGGAAAATAGAGGAGAAAAAGTAATCTTCTCTTCTCAACTCTCTCTCTCTCTCTTAGTCTCTCATACACACACACAAGTCAATAGACAATAGATGTATGTAATTAATCGATAGAGTATGTAAAATGTAGAATTTAGAATGTAGACACTACAGTTGGAATGAAAGTGAAAGCAAAGTCTTGGAAAAAAGACAAATGACAAAAGACAGAATGAAAAGGAGTAAAAAAAAGAAAGAAAAAGGGACAGTTGGGAAATGGAAAGCACATACAAAGTACAGAGTACACTTTAGATTCTACATTCTACATTCTAGACACGTGTATAAATCAAAGGGGATTTTGTGCGTGCATCTCCTCTCTCTCCTCCTTCTCTCTCTTTGCAAACTTTTTCCATCATCCAATTTGCATATATGTGATGTTCCATCTAACCATTTCTCTAAGGGTACCATTACATATTACATGTTACAGTTTATACAAATGCAGAATACAAACCACAACTCAAAGATAAGTACCTACAGACTACACAGATCAACTATAATTCAAAGGTATAGCATTACGGCTTATATGAATTCGGATTCAGATTCAGAAGGAAGCTAAAAAAATTTAAACGCCTTCTTTTATTTAACAGTAATAAAAATATCTACTGTAGTGTTTTTCTGTTTTCTGATTACTTGCTTTTGGATTTATTTTTTGGACGTCCTGCATTAAGAAAAAAGTTCAATTCAATAATAAAAGCTTTGTTTTTCAATATTTTCAATAGTTTCAAGTACTTTCGTCCTTTGTAACCTTTTAAAAAATTATGAAACGCAAAGTAAATGGTAAACTATCAGAAACCAGAAACCAGAAATATCAAAAAAAACGTAGTTGTTTGTGCTGTGAAACCATGTTTACTGAAATCTTTCCTCGCGATATTGAATTAGGAAAAGTATTGGCCCTTATGATCCACTTGAGGATTTCTTCAGAAATTCAACTACTTGCATTGCTGCATAATGCCAAATCTGACCACAGATATTTCAAATTTGTATTTATTTACAAATGAATTTGAAATAAATTTCAGACTCCAAACAAAACCATTTTAGAGACCCAAAAAGTACAATATACATACATGATGCATCATGCATCATGCATATTATAATATGTACTACAACTTTGAATAGCAACCGCCAACGGTCAAAAGAAGTACAAAAAGATGAAAATTTAAAATTCTAGATGCTATATTCTAGATTCTAGACACGATCTTTCCAACTTGTTCTGAAAATTGAAGAAGAGAAAAACAACAACAAGTATAACAAAACTTTTCTCAATTTCCTCCTTTTTTTCAAACAAGAGTGAGCCTCACAACTTTTAAAAATAGAAACGTTGAAAGTAAAATGGAGAAAAATCTGAAACTGTTGACTGTGGAGTGGAAATTGGAAGTGGAATTGAACTTGCTTTACTTTTCCTGGTGCTGTCGTCCGCGGACGGCGGAAAAATTTATTTACTTGCTGTTGAGTGTTGAGCATGGTGCATTGGTGTATGGTGTAGGTATCATCGTTCATTCACTTCCCTTTTAAATCCCAAAAGAATGTCAACCAACAACTAACATCAACCACTCACCACTCACCAAACACTTGAATACCGTTGTGTACTTTTCCTCCCGGGCAAAAATAATGTACTTTCCCACTACTTTCCTTTCTGTACTCTGTACAGTGTAAACAGTACTTTGATTTTGTGCTGTTGACTACTGTACGAGTACAAAATACTTGGAAAAAATGCCGTACATTCACAAGAAAAAAAAAGAAAAACTATTGCAGAATGACATTTTAATGGATCATTAACTAGCTCTCGTCCATTGTTTTTATGCCATTTTATCTCAATCGCTTTCTCTCTCTTTCTTTGACTTGTGACTTGTGACAAATAGTCGGCGCGGGAGAAAGAGGGGAGATCAAAGATCAAAGATCAAAACCACAGATCCAATTGGAAACAAAGCCGAAACAAAGGGATATACTAAATACTAAATAATATGACCCAGCATCCGGCATCCAGCACAAAGCACAAAGCACAAGAGAAATTATTTGAAAAGTGAGTGTGACTCCATGGAAGAGAGAACGGATTTACAATGGACAATGAACAGAATGACTTTTCCCACAAACGATTCATGAACTAAATCAAAATCCATTAAACAGTTTTTATAAGAATTGAGAGAGTGGACAATGAAAAATGATACAAAGTACAAAATACAAAATACAAGAGATTAGCAGCTAGCAGGCAATAACACTGATATTTTCCCACAAAGAACAGTGAGTATTAGTGATTGAGTATTTTTCCTCTACGTTTTTAGTTTTTAGAAAGCATTAAAAAAGACAATGTACATATTAAATGAGTAATCCGCTAAAAGAGACCTCATTAAACCGGTTTTTAGACTCCAGAATCTACACAATCGACAATGAACAATCGATGAACTGATAGTTGACGATGACAAAGACAAAGAGAGAGACAGAGCAAGAAATCCAAATCCAAGTCGTCTATAGCTTTTAGATACTTTTTCTGAAGATTTTATATCTGAGAGTTTGCCTGAATCCAGACTACGACTCTCAATAGGTCCTTTAACGTTTGCGTTCAGCTACGTGATTTAAAGACAAGAAGACGCTACCTTCAAATCCGAGATTTGTATTGTATTTCAGTCAGTAGAGAGCATTGCACATTCTACATTGTACAGTGTGTTTTGTGTCTTAAGTTTGCGCGCAGTGTGTACATAATATTTTCTATATATTTTATATTTTTTGTTCATTGTACATTTGAGATTTTAAAATGGAGAGTAAAATCTAATACCTAATACCTAAGCTGTATTTTCTATTATGTATTATGTACAATGTACACTGAGCATACAAGCTAAAAATCCAAATCCCAAATATCAAATACCAAACAAAACCACATTTAGCAAGAAAATAAATCCAGAACGTAGACTCCGGAATCAAGAATCCAGCATCCAGAATCTAAACTTGAAGGTTTTAGATTCTACAGATGGGAGAGGATCTATCTAGGTCGTTTTGACTAGCTCGAGGTTTTTTGTTTAGTTGGCAGTTTTATTTTTTATTCTGCAATAAAACGGATTTTTATGAGGGACTGCGTAAGTACATGGAAAAAATATACACAGCCAACAAACCCAACAGTCAACATCCCACATGTTTTTTTTTGTACCTTCTCCATTTTCTCAATTTTCTCCATGTTCTCCAGAATCCAGAGAATCCAGAATTATAGACACGCTCTCGTGTATCATTTTACTATGGCATGATCCGAATACGAATGCGAATGCGAATACAAATACAAATTCTGTTGGCTGTTGATGTTGATTCTAAATTCTGTCTCTGACTGTTGACCAAAAGTGTCTATGTTCTATATTCTATATTCTGTGCATGTTTCTATACATCTACAATCTACATGTACTATAATGCGTCTTGTACCTTGTGTACTGTATACTGTATACTCTTGTCTTTTATATTACACATATCCCGTTACGTGTGCCATTATTGTGCGTACTGCGTGCTATGTATGCCTATAATACCTACATATTGTTACACATGGAAGGACGAGGAAGAACAATGCCAAGGCATATTGTACATATTACATATGGACATGGACAAGTAAGTAAAGTGCGCGCAAGTGTTATGCATTATGTATTATGCATGATGTTTGATCGCCTGACTCTGACCTGAGACCTGGCACGGACACATCAACTTCTTCCACATGTTCAATGTTCAATGTTCACTGTACATTGTACATTCATGTGAGGTAGTTAAAAAGCAGTCTAAAATCTACTGGAATAATAAACCTCTCCACTCTCTATAGAGATATTTCATATTCCTTACGCTGTACTTTTACTTGTACTTTCACTTTCAATTTCATAAAAATTTACTTTCACTCATTTTCTAAACTCGAATATTACTATAGTCAACTTTGATTCCTGGAAGCAACAAACTAAGAACACATTTCAGACTTCAACGTAACTTTTACCTTTTACCACAGTATTTTATAAAATGGTGTATTTCTAATTCCTAATACTTTCCGAATAAAAGTATAATATTTTGTGTTTGTGTTTTGTGTGTTGTTAAAAAGAAAAGAGGGAAGAGGGAAGAAAAGTGCGTATTCTTTGTAATTGAATAAAGCTGTTTTTGTTGTTGTAGTTGTTGTTGCTGCTCCTGTACTTTCCATTTCCATTTCCACTTCCATTCAACAGCATTGAATTTGAGCCAAAAGCTTCTTTAACAACAACCGATTGCCAAGTAAAGGAGGAAAAAATCGGCCAAGATCATCAAAAATAGGCTGAAAATATAATACATTCTGTATTCTGTAATACGTAATACGAGAAGTAGGAAAGAGGAAAGGTCATCTTTCACATATAACATATTATACAACAATCTCGAGCGTATGGTTTAGACTCAGACTGTAGATTCGAGATTCGAGAGTCATAAGTCTAGACCAGATTAAAACTTTGGTACAAACACAAAGGTTTCCAAATACCAAATACCAAATATAAAGAAGACGAAGAAGACCAAGAAATTGGGAGCTTGATTACAATCGAGAAAAAACTTTTTTTTATTCCTTTCCCACAAAGTCTTTTCAACTTTCAAGGAGAAACCTTTTATTTACATGTAGTTATACTTTATTCTTTATTATTTATACTTTGTACGTGCAACCTGAGGATCATAATTTCCCGTCAACAATCATCCTTCATATCCGTCTTCAGGGAAACCTCAAAACTCAAAACCAACCTAAACCTTCAATTTTTTCATAAGAGTACTTTGTAGACTTTCTTACCAACAAATACACAAGGATACGGATAAAAATCCTCCAAAAGTACTTACATAGTTTTCAAATACTTATTATCAGTTATCAGATGACCAATGAACACTGACCAATGAAGATGAGATTGTTTTTTATTTCATCTTGAATCTTGATCCACTGTCCACTGAACGACGCAAAAACAATAATCCCCCATAACTACAATCTACAATATCAATAGTCTTAATTCTTAACAATCTTAAACAGGACAAATGCTGGACTCCTCTTATCTTTTTCTATAGTGCACCTTGAACATCTGTTATCTGTTTCTATGGTCCATAAGTAACAAGATGAGTATTATTTCGCATGTATAAACAATGAAATGTAAAAAATGTAGAATGTAGAATGTAATGTACACTAAACATATTTGCACATATTCAGAAATTCAGAGAGATAAAAAAAAAGAAAAACCCTCCACAACCACACATGCACATGGTGACGATTGACAATGATTATACTCGAGTTTCCTCCGACTTGTTTGTCGTTTGTAGTTTGTCGTTTGTAGTTTGTAGGTTGTGGAGGGAAATGAGGTCAGTATGAGTATAGAAAGTATTATACATAATTATACAAGACAATGGAGAATGGGATGTTTATATAAAAGTATAAGGGATATGGGATAGGACAGGCTGAAACTACATGTTTTATCTCATTCAGTAGTCAGTAGAGAAGGAGGAAGAAAAAGTAGGTGAGGATATCTAGAAAAGGAAAGAAAGTAGAGGATTTTTCTATTCCCAGAGGAGCAGTTGACGCGTGACGGCTCATTCTGAGTGATTTTACACTCTCCATGGATCCATCTTCCATCTTCCTTCTTCCTCTTCAAGCTCAAACCCAAAGCCCAGAGCCCACACACACTCCATACTCCATACTGTCGCAAGTCAATGAACAAACGATTTTCCGAATAAGTAGTTTTTACGCTCAACGAACAACGCACAACGAACAACCAAGGACTGCTCAAATAAAGGGAAAACTTAACTGTATACTGTATGTATCTATGTCATTTAATATAGTTCATGTACATACACATTTAGTTGTACTTTTACTTGCACATTGTACAGTGTACAGAGTACAGAGAGAGAGTAAATTGTAACATACATAAAGAAAACTGGAGAGAAATCCTCATGTAATCTTTGTCTCTCGTTGTGTAGAGTGTAGAGTTAATAATGCGCTCGAGGTTTTTTAGTTGTGGTTGTAACTATATGTTTGAATGCGTGCGGGATGTGTTCCTAGTTCCTATAGTTTCTACATTCTACATCCTACACTCTACGGTCTAGTGACATGTGCCCACGCATAAAAAAATAGAAAATAGCCAGAGTCTCTTCACAGAGAGAGAGAAGGAGACAGAGAGTTGTAGAGAAAGTGGGTGTCAAGTGGACTCTTCTTAAAGTGTTGTCCCTCTTTTATCTATGTACTTACAATTTACAATAAAACAGGAAACATACGATTCCTGTACTTTGTAATAATTTGTAATGTGCGTTGTACGTGTACTCTGTGCATTGAGTATTGAATGATCATTAAAGTAGAGCATTTGCTACCCGTTGGTCACACTAACACTCATATGACCTATGGCCACTTCAGTAATAAGTAGAATAAGTAGAAATTCCATCTACTATTTTTACTCATTCTTCTAAAACCCACGCAGTGTTTACTCTCACTCTATTTTTTTAACATGATTTTATCTCCCATCTCAAATTACGCACTCAATTTTTTTCAGATTTTAATCAATACTTTATTAAAAAAAATCGGTAAAAGGACGAAAGGTATGAGATGTAGGATTTTTTTTGCATCTCTGTATTTTTTAAATGACAGATCCAATTCCAATATCCAATGAACAAATGAATACTGAAGTTGATTTGCTTTAACTACATGAGAAATGAAAAAGATTGATTATGATCATGAAACATTGATGATTAATAGTTGATATTCTTGGGATTTGAAATTTGGAATTGGGTTGTATAAAAAATAAACATGACCAGTTTTTCAGCCAAAGTTGAAGGTTAAAAATTAAAAAGTCAAATACATTTTTATAAATGTACACTATTTTCTATTTCGATGGGTAGTTTGAAACCCCCCAAATGCAAAATTTGAAAATTATGATTCTTTTCCTTTTCACTTTTCACCCCTTTTGATAAAAGATAAACAAAAACACATAATGATGCCCTATGCAGGATTTTGCATACTTATGATCTTTTACATGTATGTAGAATATAGATTATAGATAAAGGAATTGGAGTGGAAAACTGTAACTGCAGCAGTCAGTGTCAATTTCAGTGACAACTTTCAACACTTGCTGTTCTCAAACCGAAAAGAGGGAGAAAGTTGAGATTTGAGAGAGTTGGAAAACTTGGAATCAAAAAGTCAAAGTCAAAATCAAATTTCAACTCGTGAATCCACTCAACATCCAACATGATCATGTGAATTTTGCATCGGCTTGTGTATCTGAACGGAGAAAGTTTCTACAACTTTTCTGAATGGGCTGAACTGTGCAGACTTTACAGTAGATATCTATAACTTTTGTTAGAATCTGCCATCTAAATTGGATGTAGAACAAAATGAAATAAGCAAAATACAGCAAGTATATAAATGACTCCTGTGTACCAGGCGTTGGTCATACTTCTTAAAGCTTTTACAAAATACAAGTAAAAGAGAATCTTTGAAACTTTCTATTTTTCATCTGTCCAGTGTCCGGTGTCCATGTTAATATAAAATAACCTTGAAAAAGTATTATCCTTTCATTTCTTGACCTGTACAAAAGTTTAGTTTCTACGTGTTTGTTGCATGTAGATTCCAGCTTCCATATTCCATACGTATAATTTTCAAATCTGAAAACGCCAAACCTCAAACATCAAACACAATCTATGTAAACTGTCAAACATTGTAGCTAGTACATGATTTAACATGTACTTACTTCACACTGTGAAGTGAGTACATGAACTACAAGAGTCAAAATAAAAATGACAGCCTTCTGAACTAGAAATTCGAAATATGTTTTAATGATAAAACTGTTGGGCAAATATACAAAACTTTTTGATGGGAAATTTTCCTGCAAACTGATACAAAAGTACAAAATTTGCCATAAAATGTAAATAAGAGAAAGCAAAAAACTATGAATTCATGTATGAATAATTTTAGATGAAAAATATCAAAGTATAAGGAATATCATAAAAACAGCATAAATATGAAAGATATTTTAGGAATTTTTCCAACACCTAGATATTCTGTACATTTAAAAAATTTGAGGTTTAGAATTTTGAATGAATGTCTAATATTAAATGTGACAGGTTTTGATGTAAAAAAATGAAATGATAAATCTCACAAATAAGAACAAATAATATAAAAAATAAATGATAGGCATGTAATTTTTTTGAGCCGAGAAAATATTGACAGTTGAAATTGACAAAATACAGATACAAACACTTGTGTTTGTTGACATATTAGTTTTGTTTTTGTTTTCAATCGTCATTATATATCTTATTATGGATTATGGATTATGGATAGTGCGTCATTCATAAGGACTACACAGAAACTTGTTATTTTCTAAAGTGTTGTTTCCAAAACTTCCATGTTTTTGTGGTTTTTTCGGTTTGTCCCACGTAAAATGTCCGAATATAGAATCTCTATGTTAACAATTGTATGTGGTTGAAAAGATTGAAAATTTAAAAAACCTGGACAGGCATGACGGAAATTTTTACGGTCGATTCAATTTCCTTGTACAAAAGGAAGAGAAGGTATATAAAAGCCACCATCAACTGCCTATTATTCTAGAATCTAGAATCTAGATTCTAGTCACGATTTTATGTGGTCGGTGTGGGTACTTTAGTGAAGAGTCCGTTCATCTTTTAAATGTTTTCTCCATGGATCCTCCAGGATTGGATGGAGGCTGTAGACTGGAGTGTGGAGAGTGGAGAGTGCAGAGTCGAGAGAGAAGAGGGGAAGTGAAATGCCTGGAGGAATCATTTAATATCAAGATAATGGTGACTAAGGTCCACGGGTGCACGTAAAGTGCGGACATAATCTTTTTATTTTATCACCTTCTCCTCATGGATCCAATCCAATCCAAACAAACCCAAACCGAACCAAACCAAGCCTCAGCAAGTTAAACAACAGCAGGATGGAGATGGACACCACTAATTTAATGCTTGTTATGTGACCCCGAAACCATGTACCATGTACTCTGTACTTTATACTTTATATAAAAAAATCCTCATAGCCGTTTTATACATGAGAATTGTAATCCCACTTGTCTACTTTCTCCTGCTTTTTTTTGTCTTGTTCCTTCCCCATTTCTTTCCCCGTGTCTTCCTTTCTCTTCCTTTTTCCTGAAGCGGTAATATCAAAACTGTATGTATCATCATGTATTACATTATACATTATACACCTTTCTGAACTGTATACAAAATACTTTTATACTATTATTTTTTGATTTTAATGCAATATTTTTATTTGGAAATACTCATTCGAGATTTGAGATACATTTGAGACATATTTGAATTATTTTTCTTCCAAGTGTTTACAATTTACAATCTTTATATACGAGGTGTACTGCTATCATACTGATGATTTTCTCAAGTAATTCTACGAACAAAAAAGGAATATTGTGTGAAAAGCCTACAAAAACACGAATATAAAAAGAAAATTTATGATTCAGCGTAATTTAAAATTTCAAAAAGGATTGACGTTAAATTTCAAGTGAGTGAGGTGAGAAAGGTGAGAAAATACAGGAAGGATTTATACATAAAAAATAAAAAGTAATCCCACATAGTGATTTCTAACTTTACTATTCCTGGTTTGTGTCTCTGCCTGTGAATTTCTAGATTCTAGATTCTAGATTGTTCTTGGAAATGGAAATTCTGGAAACTCTTGAAACTATTCATAGACCAATAAATGGAATAAAAAGCGGAAACGAAAGGCATTTCTGAAAACACTATAAGTAACGAAATTTCAGCCTGTTATAAAATACATGGAAAATCTAGTTTCTAATTTCCAGATTCACACTTCCAGTTTTCAGTTTTGCTTTTTTATACAGCCCACGATTTATGACGAACGGTAAAGTGCCAAAGGAACTCAAACCAATTAGGTCCAAAATAAATAAGATCAAAAATCAAAAGTCAAAAGTCAAGATATTCATAGAAAATTTTGTACGGTAAATAGTAAATCTCTACATGTATGCTCATAAAAAATTACTACTGAGAAGAAGAAAGTCATCAGAAAAAGGATGTGAGACGGAGGAGAAAATAAGTAAGAGTTTTATTGTAGCTAGCTGCCGTACCGGTTATTAAATATTAAATTGTTTCATGTAGGAAATTGCATGAGTAGGAAGTAGGAAATGATGCATAGAGTATAAAGTATAAATATTGTGTTCTATTTTGAAACATTTCATATTTCATAATCCAAAATCTGTACTATACGCGAATTGGTAAAGAATATATTTGATATTTACATAAAGATATTTTGCAGTGTAGAGTGTAACCAATTTTCATAGGCATACCTAATTTAGAGATGATCTGATTCTTTTCCCACCTTCATCTAAACTCTAGAATCTAGAATCTAGAATCTAGACTCTAATCTAAATATTTAAAGAGGGGAACTCTGAAAAATCTGTTTATTTAGTTTATCATTAAAACTAAAGAACTGAAGGTCTGTATTCTGTATTCTATATCTGTACCTGTATATTTGATTCCGAATTCCAATTCCAATTCCAATTCATTCCACTGTTTTGTGCTCAACTAGAAATATCTTGAGACTTTTGTATGTTGATATCTTAAATCTTGAGCTTTCCTCTTTCTTCTGTACAAGATATATCGTCTTTCTGTTTATTTCCTAGCCTTCAATCTCACACCCTCCTTTTTCCTTTTTCTAATTTGTAGTTTGTACTGTTATGAAAATCAACGGGAATAATGTAGTATGTAATCCATGTTATTTTTAACCTTTTTATATTGACATTTACATACTATAGATATAAATATTTATAAATACAAAATACCAAGGTATAAATACTAAATTTGTTCTACCGTTGTAATGTTTACTGTATACTTGTGAATTGTGAATAGAAATCCCTTTGGTTCTGGTATGCTAAGCTATTGAGCATTGAGCATTGAGTATTGAGTATTATTTACTGTAGGAAATCAGAAAACTGAAACTATTTCTGAGACATGTAACTCACACAAATGAATCACCTCTGTGGCCTCTGGCTTCAGGCTCCTGGATTCTGAATTCTGAATTTTCTTTAAGCTCAAGATTCAAGATGTTATCATGATGTGGAATGCAAATATGTGTAAGTTTGTCTCATTAATTCTAGTCGTATAAATAAAATCATTAAAAGTCATACAGGATGTGAATCTAGAATACTAGAATATTAGAATACTAGAATGTAGAATTTTAAATCTATGTTTACGTTAACCTTAAAAATTCAAGCTTCAAGGTAAAAAATAGGACGAGCTTTTCAACTCAAAATGTAAAATTCACTTGATATTTCTATTGGATTATAATAATATTATATTATATCAAATTCAAATTCAGTACCGGATTCAATGTTGAGTGTGCAGATTTAAAGTGTGTAATGAGCCCGAATCTTGAATTTCTTGCCAAGACACATAGATAATAAGTCTACGGAATCGCACATTACACATTACACAGCTATGCACAATATACATAATACATGCTTCATAGTGCGTAGTTTTGAATTTTGATGTCGAGTACTCTGTATATTTTTTGCAAGTGCGTGGATAGTAGACAGTAGATAGATTTTAACAGCTAGTCAATTGTACAGTGTACATTGCAATGCACAGGATACAGGAAGATGAAAAAAATCTTGGATCTTGAATCTTGGAGCTTGAAGTCAGTGGAACAGTGGGAATTGGGAATATCTTACAATGCATAATGTTTTTAGGAAGGAGGGAAAAATGGTTCTTTTCCGTTGAATGTTGAATACTGAGAATGTTTGAACGTCTTGGATCGTGGAAGCCGTCAGCCGTGTTTTTGTCCCTCCACTACTGGATCCACTCAGTCTACGGTCTACAGTGTTCAACTATGACTCTCTATTTTTTCTTGGCACTTCCACAATTTTTTTCTCTCCTATGCCAAGTCAAGCCAAAAGTCAAATGCTCTCCACACTCACTCACACACATTTCTTTATTCCCCGATTAACATTGAGACTTTTGGATTTTCGAGTCAAGAAATAATGCGTAAAAACGTATTAATAATATTAATAAAAGTATATGTAAAAGCTCTATAAGTATTACGTATGTATGTATCCATTACATATTATGTAGCATTAGGATTTTAACATGGTATTAGGTATTAGTCTTATGATCATTGACTTTGTCACATGTCGCATCCTTTTCCTTAGCTTCCTTTTCACCCTGTCGCTCCCACTGTAGACTGTAGACTGACGATGAAGTTTGTATTCGTATTTTGTATTCTTATTTGTATTTTACATGTGATGTATTTACTTGACGCGGAGCTCATCCCGCCTCCTTTCCCTTTCCGCTTGTAAACAATGTTGAAAATGTGTCATCTTTACCATTTACTGTTTACTGTCTACTGTCTACTATCTACTTTTGTTTGTCCATGTTCAATGTTCAGTGTTGTTTACTGTGTAGCATGTGTATAGTGTATAGCTTATCATTACTTAAAAATTTAGGCGGTGGTGCTCCGTGTTTACACACAAAATACAGAATACGTAATACGTAATAAGTTATACATTGTACATTGTACACATAATATAATATTCTGGCATCAAGTTTTAGATTTATTTATTTACAAATTTCCATCCTCATCCACTTTGAATTTTCAGGATGAACACCATTCCAAATCCGAATCCTAATCCGAATCCAAATACAAAGTGTTACAACGTTAAAAGTATAAACAATATTAGTGTTAGAAAAGTGTGTATATAACAAATATGACAAAATTAAAATATTTGTATGATTTCACACTCACCATACAGCATACACCACAATCCACACTCCATATTTCATCATGTGTTTACTGTTTACATAAACTCCAATTCCAACTCTCACTCTTCGCCTGTACGTTGTACGTTGTACGTTGTCTCATATAATATGAAGACAGATGAGTTTGGCACTTGAACTTAAATGCTCATCTGCTGTACACTATATACTATATGTACAATGTATAGCTTATACATGGATACTTTTGAGTTTTGAGTTTTGAGTATTTATGTGTGAATGTAGAATGGATAACATGAACAATTTGGGAAGGCCATTCCCCGCTCATTTTTTCTCACCAAAAAGTCTAGCTACAAACAAACAAATAAGCAGACAGAGACATGTATACGACATTTGTCTTTGCTCCTTTCATCTCATTCTCGGAAATATTTATGCTTAATACATTCACAGAATATAGAATATAGAATATAGAGTAAATATGAAAATTGAACATCCTTATTGCATTTTTTTACTACAAACTAGAAACTAGAGGAAAAAGGATGGTCGACTTGTCTTTTTGTATTGTGTACACTGTACACTGCATACGTGTATTTTTTTAAGGGCGGGTGGAAAGGAAATAAATTGGATTGGAGTAAAACCGAGACCTTGGACTTGTAGTTGTACTTTTTATCCTGTTCTCTTACTTGATATTTGCATCTTTTTTGTACTTGAACTTGAATTTTAAATGTTGAATTTTAAATGTGTAATCTTGATTTTTGATTTTTGATAATAGAGCTTCAAGTTTGAATGACTGGATGTCAAAAATAATCATATTAATATTGCAGCTTTAAATGCAAAATTGTTCGTATATAATTACTACATGACTTTTTCAAGTAATAATATGCAAGCTGAAAAATAGCGGAATTTTATGCAATGAGGAATAATACATGGTACATGGTAATTCATTTTCATTCTATTAACTATACAATATACAATTGCAGTGTTGACAGTTTACGCCGACAGTGGAAAACTAGAAGACTAGAAGACTAGAAAAGTGAAAAACTGGAAAAGAGAAAAGATCACCCAGCACAAAACCACAGAGCAAAAGTCAGTTTTTCTTTTTTGTTTTAAATGTCAAAACTCGAGGAAGAAAAAACTTGTAACTTCTCTCTTCTACTTTTTGTGCTTATCATTTCCAAGTTTCCTTACTTTTGTCTTTTGTCTTTTGTTGTTAATGTTAATAGTTAATACCCAGTAGCAAAGTTTTCATCTATTAGAGCTTGTACAGGAAAACTTTTGGGGTTTGGCTTTTGGTGCAATTTCAGATTTCAGACTTGTAGATTTCTAGATTTGTTGTTTTAGAACCCCACAAGAACCAACTATTCACATTCTACACTGTGGATTCTACATTCTACATGCATTTAGATTTTGTGGAGTAAGTAGAAAACAACGTAAAATAAAATAAAAGTTGTCAAAGGCCATTAAGTGAATATGCACATAAGATATATACTACATACAGTGTACAATGTACAAAGTACAAAGAAAGCAAAGTGTAATGTACAATATAAACTATAAACAATATAATCACACGAGACACGAGACAAGAGACAAGAAGGAAACTAAAGTGAAATTCTTTGAAAAAAATAGGGCATGTTAATGATTCTGGATCTGTGAAATCCTGCTGACTGTACACTGTACATTGTACACTGCACATAAATATACATTTACGCCTAATGCTGGATGACAGGAAGGAGGATGAAATAAGGATGAGGAAGAAAGGGAAAGAAAAAGCTCATTGAATCCACAATCGACAGTCTTTAACTTTGTATATGTAATGGGTAATGTGTAATACGTACAAGAGACTAGAGCAAGGGGGAAAATAAAAAAAAAGTAGGAGACAGTCAAGTAAATAAGTAAAGTAAAGTCAATATCAACCTGACGCACGAGGCAGGAGAAAACCAAAACCAAAACCAAATACTAAATACTCTGCACAAAATACAAAATGTAAAGCCAAATACCAAGAAGGAAGCCTCAAGACTCAAGACTCAAGAAGTAAGAAGCAAGTACAAAGATAAGAGAGAAAGCACCATGTTGGATGAAAGTGTATCAGATGCCACATTAAAACTTTCTCTTTGTCATTTCTTCATTGTGGTCCTCTTACACAGATAGATAGATAGTTGTCGCTGTTGTCGTTGTCTTTTGGTTTTACCATTTTCAAAGTTGTCTGTCTGTCTGTCTGTCTTTTATCAGATGGATATTGCACATTGTAACTTGTAATATGTGTTTAGAATGTACAATATACAGATACAGATACCTTTGAAAATGAGTCAAGAAATAAGTTGGGAGACTTTTCTCCCGTCTCATTTACTCATGTCTTTTCCCATTAAGTTAAGCTCTGCTTTTCTACACTCTATATCACTTTTTCCTTTTCGTCTTTAGCATCAAATGTATGTGTACAGTGTACACACGTTTTGTATCTTTTGATCTATTTTTTTTCTATAGTTGGAGAGACACTACTAATGTCTCAAGTCTCAACTCTAACGTGACGTCATTTCGAAAGTCGGATCTTGGACTCGACTGGTTTGGTATCTATTTCAAAGTCAATTTCGGTTCACTATCAGTTTATTTGATTTTTTTTTACTTTTATTTCTTCCACTCTACACTCCACACTCCATACTTGTCTACTGTCTGTTGTCTTTCGTCTATGCATTAAGAATTAAGAAGTGTACATTTTAGCTCCTTTAACCTCCTTTTTTTAAACCCATTAGAAAGAAATAAATAGCTTTGTTTTATTTGGGCAGCTCAATTTTCATTTTTGATTTGTTCATGTACTTATTTTTTGCTTGTTTTGTAACAACTCTCTATTACATGTATTATGTATGATGTTATGCTTTATATTATGCTGTTCAAGGTGTGAAAAACAAAAAGGTAGAAATAATATTATGTTTGAAACAATTTGAATATTCAGTGAGGAAACACTGGAAAAAAAGATGACAATTAGCATGGATTTGCTTCGTTTTCAAAGGAGCTTTGTATACAAATAAAAGTTTGACTCTTTTCTTTATTCATCTTTTTACAGAACAGTTATATATTTTTTGTAATAGTATATAGGTAATACAATATATAATATGTTAAATAGATTTGTTATACATTATTGAGATTCTCATTTCCATGTTTCAATATTCAATATTCAATACATTCAATGTACCAACAAACAGGTTCATCACCTTGAAATAAATACATTATTCTTATTTTATGCTTTTCCTTCCATTTGCATATCTAATACAGCATGATATAGTATAATATTTAATATTTAGTACGTAGATAGCGATACATAATAATATTTTATAAATGTGAAAGTTTTTCAATTCCAAACTCCAAATTCCAAATTCCAAGCCAATTGATGTAAATACATATTATATGCATTTCACATGTTATATATTAGTTGTGGCTGACACAAAATATTTTAACATGGATTTTGTATACGAGAGCACCATAATGTATTTCATGTTTCAAAAGTTTCATACTTAGTTCACAGTTTCACAGTTCAACATCTTTATTTGTTTTGGATTTCTTAGTAATAAATTCTTTAGTAAGTTGTAATAAGTAATAATTATTATTATTATTTATTTTCTGGGCGGGACTGTCTCATATATATTATGTAAATATCGTATAATATTACAAGTATACGTGCAACAATGAATATAAACATTTACAATGTACAAGTTTTACTATATTTATATTTAATATTTTTGAGATAGGAACATTTTATATAAAATATCATCAAGACTCAAGACTCAAAATACGCACTACTTTGTAGTGAATTATGCTTTATTTTACTACATAATACAGAATCTATAACATTGTTAATTCTGATACTATAACAATAACAATGATAACTGAGTACGAAATATGAAATATGACTGAAAAAGGTTAAAGTATTATGAATAGTGAACCATACACAATGATCAAAGATGGTGTACATGAATTACACATGAATTCATAACTACATGTTACATGTAAATTACCAGTGTAAATATGTAGTAAATAGTACTTGAATACGTATATCTAAGGTACAGAATCTCAATCTCTACCACTTTCTTTGAATGAGACTTGCAATATAGACAGTATGTGATAAAATTACACATTTAAAATTTAAACACGTTATTTACACGTTAGATGCCATACATCTACACACAGTTCATGTTTGGTCATTTTAATAAATAATTCATCAGGGATTCTGAATGCTAAATGTTTTACTGCATTTCGTTTTGATGCTGACATTTTTATTCCTAAAAACTCCAACACAGAAATTTATGAATGTTATGTTAGATTTTTAGAGCACAAATACTTTAGGTACAAACACTGGGTTTTGGATTTACCTTTTTCTTTCACCTATAGAAATTACCCATTAGAGAGATACATCTACCAATTACATCTATACTCTATACATAACCGTTTTTCACAAGAATTGAGTTGTACCTTGATGAAAATTTGCCCATTTTGTGAGGTCAGCACAGGTCACAAAGTTTATATGAATATTATTTGTATTTTGTATACCATTTACATTGAAAATGGAAATGCACGACAAAGTACACAAGAGTACAAATTACCAATAAAGACAATATTTTATGACCAAATATTCATAGTTTTATTAATTAACAATCCTTCAAATATCTCATCTTCCCTTTCTCTTAACTATTAACTATTATCTATTTTTATGTGGTTGTCTTAAATATATAAGTTTTAGCTCTCCTAAAAATTTTCTGTAGAAACATTCAGTCCATTTTTTCTTTTATATATATTTCTGCACAGTAAATAGTAAACATTTTAATGATTAAATCTAGTTTGTAAAAGTAGAGTTTCCGGCTCTCCTACTCTAGATATTATAGATTATAGATTTCGTATAATTTACATTCATTTCATACTCATATACATACAATATACAGGTGTTTCTATCAGCTTTTCAAACTTTAGAATTCGTATTTAAAATTTATAGACTCAAACACAATACAATATATATATACAATACACAAAGCACATACGTAATACATAAATAAATATAAATATGCTATCTGTACTTTATATGCTCAATTCTCACACATTCGTGCACAAAATTTTTCAAGTTGGATCTTCATAGTTTCGCAATATAATTTCTTTAGCCCACCTTTTTTTGTAACATATCATTTCAAAATTCGAATCACAATTCACAATAAACTTTTAACTTTTACCTTTTAGTCAGTCACAAATACATATTTTTTGTGTAAAATAAAAGAACAAAAGTATAAAAAGTGTAACTTGAAGATTGTGACAGAAAGTACAGTTAATAGTTAATTAA
Organism: Sminthurinus signatus; assembly: GCA_019776565.1. Classification (NCBI taxonomy): domain Eukaryota; kingdom Metazoa; phylum Arthropoda; class Collembola; order Symphypleona; family Katiannidae; genus Sminthurinus; species Sminthurinus signatus. Next base: position 19,892 of record JABASP010000807.1, on the reverse strand, counting down.
TTACTTACAGTGTGATAAATGTATGAGTGTTGGTGAAATAAGATCACCGAAATTCGGATTTGGATTCTATTCGGATTTTTAAAGAGATGGTCGACCATGTAATATGTAATATAATATTATTTTATCATGTGTCCAACATGAAAAATGGCCGTCTTTTTCCTTCTATTTGTATGTTGTAGCCATCATTTTTGTTTGTTTTTGTTTTTAGGACGGAATGGGACCTGGGAGTATGGGAGTGGTACAGGTAATTGTTGACGGTGGAGCTACAACTGAGAGAATGGGTGTTGTAACAGGGGAAGGAGTTGACACGCACCGGTTCCGATAGACTTTCCCATTCTGCCCCATAATACATGGGTTGTTCGGATTCGGATTACTTCCAGCTCCAATCAAGGATCCATTCTGATTATTCTGGTTCTGATTCTGATTCTGATGATTGTGATGGTGGTTGTGGCTGTGGACAATTGGAATGGTTTTATTACGGAAATTGTGAAGTCTACTATTATTTGTAGATCTCTCCTTCGTCAGGTCAACAATGACCGTCCCATTCCCGTTACCATTAGAGGTTGTGATACAAGTGTGGTTATTTGCAACACTCGCCAAGCTCACATCTTCAAAGTCTCCGCCTACATAAAATAAAAGAAGATATCATAAGACAAAACATCATTAATCTGTATCTGGATTAAAAACATCAACAAAAGTAAAATATCAAAAGCTATTGTTAGCTCTTAGGATTTTGTGTGTGCGTAAAAACAATTCTACATTCTACACAACAAATGTTAAATGTTAAATCAACACAAGATGAAAATAAATTACTCAAAAATCAAAGATAAAAACAATAAAAATAATAAAAAGAAAAAAAAAACAAAAAACAATTTACACATTTTCGAATTTCAGAACGTCGATTCCGATTTCGGTCATGAATGAGAAAGGATGCTTGAAGTGAGGCAGTACTGACACTTCCACTTGCCAAACGATGAACAATACTGACGTAACTGCTTTCTATTTGTTGGAGACGTGAAATGATGTAAACATAAAATAACAAACATTTAAAATTTAAAATAAAAGCAATACAACAAAATAAAATGATAGTGGAATTAAATAGAAAAACCAACAAGTGACATTTATAATTTATAATAAATAATAAAAAATAAAAGGAATGAAAACAATAAACAATGAAAGCTGTGCGTGGAAAACAATCTTTCATCACGGACAAAATGTGCGTGGGGGAATATGAGAAATAAAAAATATGATATTTATCTAGAAACTTTTTCAATGTCAGATATACGTGTAAAAAGAAGAAAGAAAATTAAAGATACATTTCATATTTCATATTGACGTACCATGCTGACTGCGATATAGATGTGATTTCCGGTAGAGACTTGATCTTCGACTTCCTCGAATCCCTATCCGACACCAGAGGAAATCTCGACAGAGTCGGAGTAACAGTCTCCGGAACCGCTCACCACAAGTACAATAAATCACAAAATTGACGCTAGAGTTGAAAACGACTAGGAAATTACTCGTCTGGACCAGATGGTCAATACTCCGATTGTAGAAACTCTCCAGAATATTGTTGACGAGGGGGAGGACGTTACACAGGAGGAAAACCACGACGACACACAACAACATGGTGGCCAGTCCCATCTCTCTCCGTTGTAATTTGGACAACACTGCCCGCTCTCGATTTGCCTTCCTCACCTAAAAAAATAGATAGAAACCACCAAAAATAAATATAAGTTATAAGTTATAAGTAAAGTGACACAAAAAAAGATACACCCGACATACGTTAGAAGATGTACAATGTACAGTATTACATGTCATTTTTCTACACACTCTGTCTGTTGTCTATTGCGTGTTTCAGTAACAAGACACATAAAAATCACGCTGTCTCTTTTCCCTCTTCTCTCTTTCACAGTTTCACAGTTTCACAGTTGTGTCAAATAAAGAGTAAAGAGGAAGACGCAGAATCACAGAGTCAGTGACAAATCACACTCCAATTTACACATCAAATTATTATTATTATTATTACTATGATTATTATACACTCTATCTCCTCCGAATTCCAAAACTACAAACTACAAACTATAAACTCCCAACTCCAAACAACATCCAACATAATATAAAGTCCGCATCCATTTTATTTTATTTCCTGGTACTTGAGTACAGCAAATAGGAAAGGCAACGGAATAACGACCGAGGAAAACAGTTATGAAGGAATCCCCGGAGAGCTCAAACTAAAACTCAGAGGCCACCAACAGGACAAAGACAAGAGACAAGAGAGGCGATACGATTTCCTTCTCTATTTCACTGCAGAATACTGTCCTCTTTTTATTTGTTGTCTTTTTTCAGCCATGTACAATGTACAGTGTACAGTCTACAAAAGCGGAGAGGAGATTCATAATTCATCTTTTCCTTATGTGATTAATCCCATGTTCAAAGAGAGAAAGTTTTCCCATTCATCTACACGCTACACTCTACAATTTACACGCATCCACGCACAATTTAATTACCAGAAACCAGAACATCTACATTCTAAATTCTACACTCTACATTCTACATACTACTTTCAAAGAGTACATTGTACATTGTATTTTGTTCATAAACTAAAATACCTCAAATCCTTCGAGTTCAGAGTCAGAGTTCAGATCAGAGGTTGGTGACATAATTCAGGAATTTAAATAGCACAGAGCAAAGAGCAGAAAGCGGGGAGCATGAAATATGGAATATGAAATACTCACAGAATAGAATAATTTTATCTAAAGTCAACTTTGGACATTACACATTAGACATTAGTCCTTCACAGCTCAACCGTTTTTGCTACCATCATGATCATGATGTTATGAATATTATAATAAATAGTGCGATGAAATTATTATCACAGTTTTATACATGAACTGAGCTGGTTGTGAGCTGCGGGTTGCTGGTTCATGTTATATTATTAGATGTCGGCTTCGGGTGAAATCCTGATTCAGATTCGGAGAATGTAAAGACTAAAGACTTTGAGATAAAGGAAAAAAGTTAGATTGTGGACTCTCGATTGAGCATGGCTGTGCACTGTGCATTGTGCATGTGTGTGTAAAGTATATGTACAATGTACAATATACAAAGTAGAAAGTATGCAGAAGTGAGGAACGGGGAAAAAGAGTTAATTAAATGAAGACCTCCCGGCTCTTTTCTTCATCCTCAAAATGATACTCCAGTATTATATTGTAGTACACTTTATACTTATCAACAACTTTGCTGGTGTGTTTTATTATATTATCCATATTATGATAAAATGATAAGGAGAAAATGTTGTAAAAGGTCCTCTTTGTCACCTTTTCTCCACTTCTTTGGAACTTGTACGGTGTACAGTGTAAATTGTACACTTTTAACTGTGCATTGAAAATTGCACGAGTCGTGTGCCTTACAAATTTAAACGATGCTATTTTATTTTCAGATTTTACTCCTCCTCCTCTTCGTTGTGTTTTGTGTGGCTTGATGTTTGAGGGTTGAGGTTACACAATTTGATACAGAATCGTTTAATCTTTTACTCAAGGTTCAGGAGCTGGAGAAATAACCAACAATTAATAATTTGAACAATGTATATAATAATAATAATTATCATTATTATTATAAGTAGTAGTATTACTAAGCGTATTCCCGGTTTCTTTCTATACAAAGATGACTGGAGATTGGAGATGGGACAAGGAAAGGGATTGAAGAACAAAAGATTTTATATGTACAATAAATTCCTTGAGGTTTGAGGTTCCTTCAAATTTGTACATTGTTCATTGTACACTGTACACTATGTGTATTTAATTATTATATCCCCTCAAAATTACATGTAGTATTTTCTCTTTTATACGTGGTACACTTAAAAGTTGATCCCATAATAATATTACATAAAGTACATATAGGTCATACAAAGTAAAGGATATAGAGTATAAATGATAAAGGATGAAAAGAGACTTTCACCGCGGATGCTGTTGAAAAGTTAAAGTGGGAAAAGTTTCCCGTTGTAGTTCCTTTTGAAGCTATTCTATTCTATGTTCTAAATTCTATTGTATATTCTATCCAAATTTGTTTGACCAAAGCCCACAGCTAAAAATTAAAGTAGATAATTATTAGGGATGGGAATACTAAATACTTTTAGGTCTTCAGACCCCAGATTCTAAATTATAGATTCTCGAGCTCCTTCTATACACTAAACATATATAATACATACTTTTAAGTTGAAAACTCAACTAAAACTCTTACTTTATAGCATTTACTAAACTTTATTCAACTTTCCCTTCCAATGGAAAGCAAAGGGAAGAGAAAGCGGAAGTTTTTCTTTTATGAAAGACGTACCTGTGCTATTAAAAATAAGCTGTAGGGCTTTATATCTTATATCTCGGTTTCAGCTTAAATTGAGTAATGAAAATTGAAAGTTGAAAGCTTTTAGATTTTGCATCCTGTGGATTGGAAAATTTCCAAATGCACCAAAAAAAACTATATTATAGCTTTGATAATAATTTCACTTATTAAATCAAACACAAGTTACAAAAGACACAAGAGGTGTCTATTTAATGAGCAAGGCTAATAAACCCCCCAAACTGAAATTTTGGTGTATTTTAGATTTTAGGGTTAGGGTTTTAATTTGTATTATCAATTATGTGTACAATACATTAAACGTGATAATTGTACATTATATATTCGTATAATACATTATAATATTATGTACCAAAGAATTACAGAGAAAGTTCCAACTTTTAGAACAGGAATATTATAGAATCAGGGCTAATTAATTAGTAGAGAAAAGCTCCATTAGTCATCACACTGAGCACTGAACACTGAACACTGAATGAATTGAATAGTTGAAATAGTCAAAGCCAACCAAGAAAGTTTTTCATCCACATCATCATCGGCATCTGAATTCTGAACTATTGAATTATTCATCGTACTCTTCATAAATGTCGTACCCCTCAATGCAAAATAATAAATTTCATATGTAACATGTAATACACTTAATTCCTCAGAAAATTATTAATGAATGCAAAGTGTGTGTCTTTTAGGTTTTATTATACGTGTGTAGAAATGATGATGTAAGATTCAAATCTCAGATCGTCTTTCTTTTTGAGTCTTCAAGTTTTACTGAAAGTGTTCACTCTGTATATTATACATGCACGTAAAATGTAAAATATACAATGTGCATCGTACATGGAAACCGGTAGTTTTTACTAAATATAAATTTAGTCATTTTGCTAATGTGGTTGTGAGTTACTTTTCAAACTCCATTCCAAATTACATAAAATAACATTTCAGAGAGAAGATTGAAAATTATGAATTATAAATTATAAACTATTTACAAACTGTATGGATTTTCAAACTACAAAGTTTGGAATTTGATTTGTTTGAAATTAAATTCATACAACGGTAAATGTTTGCTTATTCTTGGCTATGTTCAATATATTTTACCCACAGGAAGAAGTCAAACTCAAGAACATGTTCAATATGTACTACAGCTTAAGATTCTTTGAATACAAAATACGGAGGAAACTCAAAAGGAAATTCAACTTTATACGTTTAAATCAATACCGTCAAAAAAACAAACAAATAAATAAACAAACACATAACTGCATGATATAATACGACATGATGAAAGCAGCAGTGTCAATAACTCCGTTATAAAACAAACCACCAGTGATCTTTGCTTATCAATGATCAATAATAATTTCATGCAAATGTACCATACAATGTATACATGAGTTTCCCCACGTTGTTGTTGCACCCGTTTAAAGAATAAAGGTAAATGCATGTAAGTAGAAGAGATCAAAAAAATATCAGGTATTATTTTTTTAGCTTGAGGTAGGTAAGTAACTATAAACTAATCACTGTACACTGTACACTGTACGTAATGTATGTATACATATTACATATAGCAAAGAAATCTGTAGACTCTAAACGGTATGCTTTTTACTCTGTGCTCTGTACAAGATTTTGTATTATATTTTCCTACTTTCTCTTCCCGTCTGATTATTCGAAAACACAAAAGGCTGATCACGATGATGATGATGATTATTATTATTATTGCATCGTACAGTTATCTACGTTGATTATGAGCTTCCTGAACCGTGCCTGTCCATTGTTCATTTTTCTTGCTTTTGATTTTTAGCACACAAGGAAAATGTAGTATTCTGCACAACAAAAAAATCAGGACAATGCAACGACGAGTACGTTTTACGGGTGCGTTCTTGGAATTAAAATTTACGTACAGAAAAAGGAAGAGCTTACAAATACAACTACAACTACAAATACAACTACAACTACAAATACAAATAATATACATAGTAAGTACGTAGAAGCAAAAAGCTTTTACCGCTTCTTTCACGGGCTTTTACAATACTTCCTCTTTCATGTTATTCACTTGTTCCTCGTTCATCTCTCGGAATACCCGAGAAGGGAAACGCCGTCTTGTTGTTGTTGTTGTTTTCTTGTTTTCTGTTTAACTTTGTATTCAATTTGGATTCGAGGAAAGAGGAAACACAGAAATGTATAATGTATTACATGTACTACATAACATATGTACAATGTACAGGAACAAAAGTCAGTGTCCTTGAGAAATACAAGAGGAGAAAATAGAAAATATTTACACGCTCTTTGGAGTTTGGTTCTACTAGTTTCAATTGCCATGCTCAACAAATATAATACTTTCACTAAAAATATCTCATCAAAATCAGAGAAACTGGTACGCGTTTCGAATCCCGAAATTCAGTCACAAGAGTCAAGAGTTGTAAACTACGCACTGCGAAAACGGCAGTCTTTGACTGAGGGATATTTTTCATTACCGGCATAATGTTTCTCTCCCGTTGTTTCCTAATAATACCTACCTTTTTCTTGGTGTTCAAACAATAGGACACCAAAACGTAGAGTAATAACAAATAACAAACAACAAACCTCTTGTACTTGTAATTGTAAATTGAAACAAAATATACAAATGACAATTTTGCATAGTATATAGTATACGAACAATTCAAAACATTGGCATTGTCAACTTCCCTCCTCATATAAGTCTATGAAAGATGAAAGCAGAAGACAGGAGATTGAAAATTCGTAGAAGAGCCGCAAAAAAAATGTGTAAACTCATTTAAATTTTGCCTCGAGCCTTGACTAAAAACCGGTAAAAAATAAACAGAAGGAAGGGCAAAATACAAAAACTACCTCATGTTGTTACACTTTGTAAAGTTCAAAGAACCTTTTCATTTTCAATTTTCATCTTTTTCCATTTTGTCTCTTGCTCTTAGTCTCTTTCTTCTTTGCTCTTTTGTTTGTGTGATCACTCTTTATGGGACGTCAACATTCCATATTTTAGACTACTTCATTCCATGAATCTTTTACAAGTGTGTATCAACGATCAACGAGTAGACTTGAAACTGAAGGCTTGAGTGCTGCACTGAAACTTCTCTTGTATACTTTAGTACAATCGACTCTTGTCCATTCTCCAAACTCTTCAGTTTGACAATTTCCACAAAGATTATCTTTCAATATAACATGTACCTACTTATGTACCATGTACAATGCACAGTCGCTCTGCTCCTTAGCTTTATACTCATACTCATTTTTAATTTAATTATTTATCCCTTTGACAGTTTCCCCAGACTCCAGACTCCAAACTCCCAACTTTCTTGTCATGCACAATGTGCAAGAAGCAAGAAGGTACATTGAGAATCGGTTAATCGAGTCCGTCTCCCGTCTCCCTTCTTTTTTATGTCTTATGTCTTCCTTCATCCTCCATAATCTATAATGGACAGGATACAGGATACTAATGATAATAAAATGATGATAAGGATTCTCTCCTTCTACTGTAATTACTGATTCCTGATTACGGATGCTCCTGTAGTCAAAACTCATACTTACTTACTTTTTTACTTGCTACTTTTATTATAAAATGAAAGGTATCACAATTTTGTAATAACTGTCTTCTTCAGCTTACCTTTTCTACATTATTACTCATGATATTATGATAAAAGATTGCATAATACGTCATGTATCTTGTATCTTGTCTGTATTAGACTGTCAGATTGTTTGAAGGAGGAACAGGAACAGCAGGAGATTCATTTTCCGCTTTCCTCACTCAAAATTGTTTGCACATGATCATGAACACGAACAAGACTGTTGAATTTCCATTGTGTACACTGCACATTGTACATTGTACATTGTACATAGAAAATAGAGCAAAGCACATGGACATTCTAGGTTCTTTCTCAATTTCCAGTTTTCAATACACATTGCACATGGTTCGTGATTTGTGAGTAAGTAATCGTAATAGCGTATGAATTGAATAGCCAGAGTTGAGAATCAAGAGTTGAGAGTGGAAAGTGGAGAGTTGAGAAATCTCCAGACTCCGGACTTATCCATAGACTGAGAGCTGAGATTGGATAAACTGAGGATCGGGAATGTAAACGGTAAATGGTAAACGGTGAACGGTAAAAGCGGAGAATAGCGGTAAACGATGGATACGGTGCAATAAGATTAATGGTCTATAAAAACCCGATAAAACGTACATCTGCCAAATTTTACAGCACCATCCATACGTTTCTCACCGGATAAACCATGAACCATGAACATATGTGTGTACTCTGTACCTTTTACATTGTATAAAGTTACAGCCAACTGGCAACTCGTCATGTCCAAAGAAAATCTCAATCTAAATCAGGATTCAAAGCTCGTAAAGTAAAAAGTAAAGTAAAGGAGCATGATAATCTGTCTGCACAATGTAATCTGTAATACACCAAAGACTACAAACTACAAGCTAGAAGCTACACATTCAAATCTCGAAATATCCATGATTCATGATTCATGATCCATGGATTTCACGAGTAAATTCAAATTCAAGGTGGAATCCCAAATTCCAAATTCTACAGACTTTTTTTTATTACTCATTAATTATAGACGGAATTTATTTATACTTTATACTTTCCCCGTATGCAGAATGTGTGTATTTTATATCGTACAATAGATTGTGGATTTTGAAGGATGGGAAAATTAAATGAAATCAAATGTTCACAACATTCGAGCCACATCAACAATTTTCCATCTCTCTTTTTTCTTTATCCATGCATACATTGGGATTTTGATGGATTCAAACATTTCATATTGTGACAAGAAGAGCCTCAAACACTTTGAAAAGACGGGAACGAAAAAAGAAGTAGTAGACAGCAGACAGCAGACAGTAGAAACTAAACACTAGAGGGTACAGAAAGAACTTTCGAGTTTGGTAATAAAATGAAGACGTGTAATTTTCAATCTCACACATTTTTATTTATGTACTTGGTATTTTGTATTTTGTATTCCGTACCTGTGCAAAGTACATTACTCTGACTTTTCTCGTTTCATGTCGTCAAACATTGTATTTTGTTTGTATTTTGTGCGAAAGAGATGGAAAGAGAAACAAGAACAAGATAGATGAGTTCAAGATTCAAGATTCAAGAGGAGTTGAATTGAATTCCAAAAGTTAATTTGTTTATTTTTCCGTTTCTCTCACAAGTCAGAGTTGAGCTGAATGCAGAATCTACAATCAAAAGAGAAGTTGTTTCAATGAGATTTCTCCTTATTTCACCCGAATTTCTCCAACATGCTCAATGCTCAATGCTCAACGTTCAACTTGAACTTTTGTATCTACTTTGTATTTTGTACCTGATAAATGTGTAATGTGTGGGATATGCTGTAAGTCGTGATTCTAATTTCATTTAGTTTGACTAGGAGACTAAAGCTATAATATGAAACACGCCAAAGTAAAACTCTCTACTCTAGACTCTAAAATAAATAAATAAATAGAAAAAGTACATTTCAGATAAATTCATGGAATCTTCATCTGCAAAAGTGCCGTTCTCACATTCTGTGTACAGTAAAAACTTTATGTTCTTGTTTGGACCTTTGCTTATTACTTATTAAATGCTGAGGGTTTTATTTGATACATTTTTTATTTTTTATCATCTGTTTGTTTGAAATTAAAAGGTTATTTTTTTACTACCCTTTCCTAATTCCTAATTTTCTCTCTTTTCTTATTGGGGTAGGTTATGAAATTTGAAATTTAAAATCCAGAGGCTTTTGGTACAATGTACAATGTACAATGCCAAAATGTACATTTTCAAGTTTTCAGGAGAAACTTAAAAGCTAGATTCCGGAGGATCAAGAAGATTGTGAACCTTTTTTCTCCTACAAATAATTACAAAAAGGAAACAAAAAGGGGAAAAAAATCAAGTAGTTTCCCATTTGTACTTTTTCCTGGAAACCCTATCTTTAAAACTACTTGGATTATGTTTAAATGTTGAATGGGCATTATGAATTAAGGATGCTTTACTACTGCCCTTCTTTGTGTTGACTTTGTACTTCGTACTTTGTAATTTGTACTTTGTACTCATACGTTCTAATGAAAACTTTAAATTTACAGAATTGGAGTTCAGTTTTTCGTGGAATTGAATTTTAGGTCGGAGAGATCAAAAGGACTTGGACTTGTTGACAAAGGGCAGTGGCAGTGGCGCTTTTCCCTGTAAAGATAGCAATATCTCCATTCTCCATCATTTTCATGCCTTTATAAATTAATGACTTGGATGAGACGGACATCAGAGAGAGAAAGTAGACAAAAGATACAAGAGTACGAGGAAATCCATTAAAGACTCCATAGATTTTGTTTTCAATTAAACAGACTCTCTTCAACTCGCATCTTGCTCTGCTCAGTGCTGCTCCAGAATCCAGAAATCCAGAAATGAGGAATCTGGAATCCGGAATGTGTTGAATATTGCAAATACTTGGAACTTGGAACTCGGAACCCAGGAATATGTGCTAGTTGTAGAAAATCAGAGAGCGGAACCAAAAATCAAGTGTTTTTTGACAAGCTACTTGAAATCTAAAATCACAAAGCCAACGTCTAAAACTACCCTGAAAATCCCAGTTCCAACAAGCTCTCGACTCTACTTCAACTTCAAATTTTATAGATATATAAAACAGAAGGATGAGGAATGAGCAACAAGCTGTGACTCTCTCTCTCTCTCTCTCTCTCTCTCTCTCTTGTCTCTTGCTTTTGTTTATCTTCTGCGTCCGCTCTTGTTTATCTTTCCGTCGGGTTAGACTCGACTGAGACTAGAGACTAAAATAGATCAAATAGAATCTATACTACAGAAATTTCTGTCTCTCTGTCTCCGTCATCCTCACTGTCACTTTCATCATATTGCGCTGGGCATGTATTTTATGATAAGAGGGTTGACAAATTGTTTTTCATTATCAGTTTCCATAATATAAAATAGACCATAGACGCATACAATATACAATATTTTTGATATTTAGCTGTACATTTATGTATGCATGTAAATTTCCTCGTTGCTCCTTTCTCTGACCGAGAGTTGAATTAGAGCAACGTCCACGCTGTTTTCTCAATGAACCAAATGCGTCATATTTATCTCAAGGATATTTATGGAACCTAAACTCTCAAAAGTTTAATATTGCTTATCTTTAATGCAAATTCTGATTTTGCGAATGAAGAGCTTTCAATTTTCATTCTGAATTCTGAATATGCAAATTGGAAAACTTGTAGTTTGTACTTTGTACTAACTTTATTGTAGATGCTAAACTCTTGACCAAATTGAATTATAACAAGCTAAATACAAACAGGGAAAAGGGAAAGTCAAAAAGTAAAAAGTACCTGTCGATAAATGGCGAGATTGAAAGCGACGAGTCCAGTAAAAGGAACCATGTACATGACGACTAGATACGCCCAGTTTATGTAAATTTTGATGTACAAGGGCTACGGATAAAAATAAAACAATAATAATTAAAAGTATAATAAAGTATTTTCATTGATGGAAAAGCTCCAAGAGAAAGTTTTTAAATTCTTTGAATGATGAAAATAGTAATAACAATAATAATAATTATACTTACATCAGCTCTCATGGGTGACATGTCATTTTCAAACATGGTCATGTTATAGGTATAATTGTAGCCCTCCAGCGTCTTGACCTCAAACCATCTTGGTAAATTATAGAGGATGGCGAATGACAGTACTGTCATGACGCAGTAGCGGGCACGTCTCCACGTACACAAGGATTTGGCTCTGAGGGGATATGCTATTGCAACGTAGCGCTCTAAAGTGACTGCGAGCGTCAGGTAGACTGAAGCTGTTTGAGCTACAAACAAAACATGAAAAAATATATATATAAAATTTGAATTCTTGCGATGTCTAATTTTTCTTTATCAATAATAATAATATTGAATAATTGAATAATAGTTATTAATGCAAAAATTGTACAAGTAAAAAAAAAGAACTGTATGGAATATCATACCTGTAACACTAATAGGATAAAGATACGGAACCCAGAGCGGATGATACACCAGTCTATAAGTGGTCAAAGTCCCCATGAAGTCGGCCAGGGAGTAGAGTCCAAATATGAGTGTGGAGGTGAAGACGAGGAGAGAGTCACAGAATGCAAGTCCGAGGAGGAGACATGTGACACTGGACCTCATCTGTGGTCTGGAGAGGACCACCGCACTCAAAATGTTCCCGATAATACCCAAAATGGCAACAATTGTGATGCCGAATCCATTCACGATAAATTCATACAGTCTATATTTTTGAGAGAGGGTTTGTTGGTGATGGGGTGGGAAGAGGGTGGTGGGGGAACAGTTGAGAACGTCCATGGTGGTAAAACTAAAGTTGACATTGGGAGAGGTACTCGTCAAACTAATGTTTGCACACAAGGAATTCCCATTTCCACCCGAGTAGCTGGAGTTGGAGTTGTAGTTGAGATCACTGCTCATGGTACTCAAGCCGAGACCCAGGCCAAGGTCACCCAGGAGGGAATTGTCCATCGGTGAGGAGTTAAAAGAGGAGGAGGGGATCAAATTCAAATTCGGACTCGGATTTGAAGTCGGATTTGATAAATTCATCCATAAGGGGGATGTGGTGAAAGAAGCGAGGATTCCTCCATCCACCATCTTCAATCTTTATCTTTGTGTAGTTTTGTCTACTTTTATTTAGTCTTCAGATTCTCCAAAGATCACGGATCATCCAAGCGGATCCTACAGTTGTCCATTTTGCCTGTATCTCAGTACCTGAAACAATAAAACAAATTTACATGTTAGATTTTTATTTTATTTAAAAAACTATTGCTCGTCCTCATCCTCGTTCAATTTATCCAATTTATATACATTTTGGGCATTTTAGATTGAATGAATGATGCACAAAATGCACCACTGCATTGCAAATTGCAAAGCTATTGAAAATTGAAAACGTTACCACTAGAAACCACATCAAGTACAAAATACAAAATAAAAGGTATTACAATTTACAGTTTTTACTTTCAATTCAGTTTTCATTCGGATCGATTTCAATTTTCAATTTGCACTTTTCCTCCACTTTTGATCTATATGTATAATCTATAATCTATAATAGTTTTAATGGGAAACCCATGCCATGATTTTGCTCAACTGTATCATATTTTCATATTTTATTAACCATGGGTATGACATGTTTAGTATAATATTAAATGGGTCGTTCATACTTCATACTACTCCATACTCTCTCCTTTTTACAGCTACATTGTATGTTGCATGTTGTATGGTTGGGTGAGGAAAAGGAGGATTCTCATAAATAATTTTCATGGTGCTTAGATTTAAAATATGATGAACATAATGTACTAAAGTCGTAAGATGTATCATAATATCATCCTTGTCGTCATTGTGAATATTTTGTATCTTTTGTATCATATAAAGATACATAATATAATATACAATATAGTATAAGCTTGCTCACAATGTCAATGGCAACGGGAATGGGAATGGCAATGAATGGGAGTGATAAAGACCTTGGCGTTCTCCTTTCATTTCCTTTCATCTACATTTCTGAGGTTTCTCTCTAGTACATTCTATTATACATTGTGTATTATATACCCACAACCCACAAGTCAAGCGATAGCGATAGGGAAATTCAATGAAAGTTATAGGAACGAAGAACGAGGAACGAGAAAGAGCCATAGACCTGTGGCAAGATTTCCTACTACTACTGCTACTGTTAAGAGTTAAGAGAAGCGTGTACAGTGTACATTGTACATGATGTATTCAAGATATACAGTAATACTGAACACTTGCAAGTTAGTTGTAGTTGTATTTGTGGTTACACGGGTCAAAAGTGCACTACGACATGACTGCGGTGAGCTTTCAGTTCTTAGTTCTCATAGTCATGGGGAAATGAGTGTTTTATAAAACGTCATCATTTCTCATCACAACCACAGTTAGTAATATTCTAACATTTACTATTACACTGTGTATATTAGCATTAAGAACCAAAAATCAAAGTACACCGCTTTCAATTTCAATTCTTTTCCACTTCTTTCATTATTTCTTCCTCTTTTTCTCATATTCTTCTTCTGGTTCACCTTTTACTTAATATATTATATTATAAAAGCATTTCTTAATCTTGGGTTTGTCAGAGAGTCAGATGCATTTACTTTGGTAGCATTTTACAAATCAAAGTAACGTCTGAAGTTTAGAATGATGTGTACTTGAGGAAATTGAAAAGGTGTTTCAGTTTTTATAAGACTTGAAACTTGAAATACCAATAGTTGGGATACAATTAATACAAGTATAAATATTATTCACTGTTCAAATTTGGGAAAAGATGTGGATAGTTTTTATCTGGAATCTATAATAAGAATAATAAGATATATATTATAGATATATATATAAGATAATATTATGCAAATATATATAGAAAAAAATATGCATTATATGTATGTAAATAGCTTATTAAACTCAATCTCGCCATTTAAAGTTTACGTTTTAGATGCAGTATTCCAAATTCCAAAGGTATTTTAATATCCTCTCAACCATCAAATGAACTCACACAACTATAAAGTAGAAACTAGATATCAGACGAGAATTTGCATTGGAATTTGCATCTGAATACCCAATACTCAATACTGACGTGTGTGCAATTTACATACAATAATACCCTGTACAAAATTAAATGCAGTGCGCACTCTTCCACTTACTTTTAATACAGAATGCAAATTATTCACTAATGATGAAATGAATTGTCGACAGCTCTCAAGTCTCAAATTTCAAATTTCAAATCTGAATGATTTTAACCAATAACCAACAGCTATTTAACACTGTTTATTCTTCATAGTCCATTTTCCATATTCCATACTTCATACTCTATACTCTATACTCAACATTCAAACTCAAGTCTCAGCTAATAAATGCATTGAAACGGAACTATTCTTTGAAGAGAGGGAATGGAAAAATTTGAATTGTAAATTCTAGTAGTACCTTTATATAATACAAAAAGACAGTAGATGGAAAATTGGAACTGGAAGAACGCAGAAACGCAGAAGATTTCCCTTGTTCAAACGATGGTAAATGGTAAAGAGTATAGAATATAAAGTAAAATATGGAGTAGGATTGATACCATTATCAACACTGACATTGATTACTCAAGGGCCTTTTCTCTTTCCGAACATGTACAATAGTGTACATACAGTCATAGATCACTGATCACTGCCGCGTGGTATTTGGTATTTGGCACAAAGCACATCAGAGTAAATCGTGTCACGGAAAATCCTCTTATAATTGGCTCGGTGGATTCTTGAAAATTGAAAATTGAGAACCTAGAGAAGATAAAGAGCGGATTGAAATGCAAAAGACGTAGAAGAATCCAATCCAATCCAATCCATCCAATGTGAGAACGAAATGTCCATGTCGATGGATGGAATGAAGAGGGAAGAGGACGGAGAAAGACAAAGATCCAAAATCTGTATCTGAGAGAGAGAGAGAAAATGGAGAAAATGGAGAAAGCTTCCCATCAAAGGAATGAAGCATGAGGCATGAATGAATCACTCAGAATCATTTTACGGATTTCGTGAAATGACGACACCGTATTATATTATGTGACATTTAATATGTAACGCACTTCTATTTTCTATATGATGATGATGATGGTGATGTGTTTGTGTGTCAAAGTCTATATAACACATAATATAATATATGTATAGTACACAGCTTTGAATTTGAAACGGGGATTTTGTTACACTATCTTTTAACTCAAATTTATATACATATTCTGGCAGCCTTCACGAATAATTCAGCAGTACCGTGAGAATCAATTCAACAAAGCTTAATTTCAATTTTCAATTCAACCAAAAATAGATCTGAGGGTTTATAGTTTATACTAAAGCATTTGGAGTTGGATTTTTTGATGCATAATAATACTGTACACTGTACACTGTACAATGTACATTTTGTAAATATTCCAAATTTCAATGATTGATCCTAAATGAGGAAATTTCTGTGCGATTGAACCTTGTTTTGTTTGTAATAATAGTATAATAATCTTGAAATTACTCCAGTAAAAGTTTAATGACGAAAGTGATACAAAAGAATTTAATTTTGAATGTTAAATCTTGCCCGAATGAAATTTAGCCTTGAACTCATATCTCATATTTCATATTACATTTACTCATGTATTCCAAACTCCACCATAATTGTACTTATACGTACTTTGGGAGTACAATTTTTACTAATACAAGTAAGAAGACAAATACCAAATACGAATACTTTATAGTAAAACTATTCCTAGAAGTTACAGCTACTTTCCAGTACAAGCCACACAGTGAAAACTTTTTGTGCTTCAGAATCAAATTTGTGGTTAGATGAAACAAATTAATAATGGTTAATGGGAATTGTAGCAGCTCATAAAATATACCAACCAAAAAAAGAATCACTCTTGACTGTACACTGTACATCAAGCCTGTATGTAAAAAGTAAACGGCACGCGGTTGGTTTATAAATGGAACACTGTAATTTAGACAGTGTACATCAGATTACAAGTTGGAAGTTGGAATTACAATTACATTACAAAACACCACACGAGATGCACAATGTCCAGTGCGTACAGTACACAGTACACACAGTACAAAGTAAATGAGAAGGAAAAGAAGAGTGAGAGAGGATCGCGATAAAATAAAAAAGGATGATGACTATGAGCTGATCTGAGCTGCGTAAAAGCTTGTATATTACCCTCATCAGAACAAAGTCTCACATCTTTGGCCAACCCGAGTCAAGCCAACCTAAAATCAACCTAAGAATAAAACTACTCTAGATTCTACATTCTACATTCTACATTAGAATTGTATCTAAATGCTAGAAACTAGAAACTAGACGGAAGAAACTAGATGGAAGACATTAGACATTAGATGAAAATGTTTACGAGTCGAGATGTGAAAAAATTAGACACTTTCTTCCTGTTTTTGTTTCTTTCAAGTTCAGCTCAGTTCCACTATCTATTATCTAGTATCTGACTTTCAGCTTCTACTGGGAAAAGTAAGTGAAATAACTGGATAGATCCAGAATCTGGAATCTAGAATCTAGATTAGGAAATGAATTTACATTCAACGTTCAGCATTCAACATTCAACATTCAACATTCAAGGCTCTGTCTCTGGTTGGTCAAGATAGACAACAAAAAAAGAGAGAAACTGAATGAATGAATGAATAAAGATAAGGAACAAGTAGTCTTTAGTTTTCCACCACATGTGTCTAGTGTAACACACAAGTGGAATAGGAGAGTCTCCTAATTAAACTGGAGAAAGTAAACTTGAACAAGAGAGAAAAAAACTAAGAAAGTGTAGAGGACACTGAGACTTGGACTTGGAAACACGTGCCGAGGACCAAAATGCGTGAAAAAGAAAGGAAATTGAACAAAATTGTTTCTTTCCTCCTTTCTCCGCTTAAGAGCACATAAGATGTAGATAAGTGATTGCAGTCGACATTTACTACCACGACGCACTACACCCTTTGCACTGAATTGGTATGCATATGGAGTATGGAGTATCAAGAAAGAAATCAAGAGGCTGATGACAAAAGGATCAAGTGATACAGATACAAAAGCTGTAAAGACAATCCACAATCCACATTGACTATAGGCCAATGAATAAAGCGTACGGTAGACGGTATAAGCTATACATATTATAGACCATGTACTACATTACAAGTATGGAGACGGTGAGAGATGAAAAGACAGAGTATTGAGAATTAGATAAAAGTCAAAGGCGAGAGGACTACAAATCAACTTTGGTGTAAATTAACTTGATCCGAGGAAAACTTTCTCCTACTGACACGGATACTTTTCCTTCCGCCATTAAACCAAGAAAGTCTCCATGTACAATGTACAATGTACAAGGGCAATGTACAGTATCAATGAGTCTTTTTCATTTTGTCAAAGTTCACAGACTTTATTATTTACTCTAGATTAACACCAACTTTTATTCACTAGAGATTTCGTGCTCTCTGTAAAGATTCCTCCACGGAAGTAAAATATACAGTGTACTAAAGCTAAAAACATGACACACGTATCTTGTAACATAGACACGCACCTTTAAGTATTATTAACCTGTATAAAATAATCATGTCGAGTATCGAGAGTAAATATACTTTAGTTCTCTTCTTTCGTCTTTTGTCGTTCATTTTTCATTCCAGCTTAATTTTGGATTTTAAATCCTACCTAAATTGAAAAATCATAATAACCTTAATCCATAATCCGTAATCAGAAAAAGATTTTATACGAGCGTTAAGAAGCATTATGATTATTTTTTTCTTTTTTCTATTCCTTATGGGTTGAAACTTGGAATTGTACAGGATTTATAATGTAGAAATTCTTAGGTGAAAAAAGAGGATGATGTGCTATTTCAAGAAATTTACAATTTGAGATGTTGAAGGTTGAAGAATTTTGAAGAAAAGCTTTTCAGTATACTCATGTTTTTAAAACGTGAATACGAGTCAACACACAAGATAAATAAAAGTCATTTTGTACATTCTACTTTCCAGCACACTTTCCCTCCTTTATAAATACCAAAATATATTGCACATACTGCAAAAAGTACACAGACCACGTACATTTTACTTGACATTTGACATGTTATTTGTGGGACAAGTGGTGTTGATGCTGATGTGGAATGAAATTGGCTTTCAAAGCAATGAAAACAAGTTGTTGACATGACATGACAGATTTGTGTGTTGAGTTTTGAGCGTTCATGTTGAGTGTCAATATAAGAGGATGAAGAATAAATGGCCCTGGACATTGATAATTTACATCGTGCATTCTCTGTACTCTCTGCACTCTGCACTTGACCACACACATGCTCTTCCTCTCATTCAAAGTTCAGATTGAGTGTCAAATTGGACACAATCAGCAGATGAATCATGTTTTGCTGTGAGTTTTCTTTCTTATTAACTCTTCAAATATCTTCTGTATTATCAAATCTCAAATCCTCTCGATTCTTGATTCTTTGTTCATCATTTATCATAAACATACTCATCATTTTATTTTTTCTCAACCAGCACCAAATTTGTCCTCTGCGGTTTTATAAGAAATTTCAATTATACTTTAAGCTTGTTTACTTTTTACTATTTGTATCAAGGATTAAAAACCGTAGGACACATCTCACTCCAACTTCATAGTTGGACGCCGGAGAAAGTCAGCAAATTCTAGTATAATGAAAGACGTGAGGTAAACGACAAAAGTTGGAGTAGGAAAAAATACATGTATTTAATTTAATTTATATATGTATTATTTATATTATAAAGATGTTTTGTACTTTGTACCCTAAAATACCGCGATAAGCGGTATATCCACTACCCGTGAAAAGCAGTTGCGAAAATTTCCTGTGAAATTTTCACTAGGCTAAAAACCCAGGGAAATTGGAAAAATTTCACGCCAAATTTCCCTGCTGTTTTCGCTTTGTAGTATCCAGTTTACACCACCATAGCCACTGAATTTCATTTCACGGCAAAATTTCGCAAGCAAAAATTTCCCGATGATTTCACGGGAAAAAAATATGGAGTGGATACTGAAAAATGGAAAAGTTCGTGAAAATTTCACTT
>JABASP010000806.1:0-40172 GCA_019776565.1 Sminthurinus signatus | reverse complement strand
AAAAAAAAAACAAAAATAAATACAAATAACAGACGATGGAATAGAACGGAATGGAGGATGGAGGGAAATGAAATGAAACGAGACGATACGAGATGAGATGAGATCCGAGACGTTATTTGTTATTTCCCTTCCTCTTTCATTGCCGGAAATATTGAAGAGACGGAATGACATATAAAAATGAGATATCAACTTTGAATGTTGAACGTTGAATGTTGAATGCTCAATGCTCAATGCTGAATCGACTCAACTTTACATGTACGACGGGCGAGGCTGAATCAGAAATCAGAGTAAAAAGTAAAACCAAAGCCAAGTTCAGCACCAGAATCAGGCTTTTGAACAATGAGAGAAAAGAGAAAGTAGGAAAAAAAGGGAAACTCTTGTATTATCGTGCTATTTGTATCCGTCCCTCAGAATTGCCTTTTTCACTGCTTTCCTCTCTGGATTTGTCTGGGTTTGGCTTGGTTTTTCCTCTGTGTCAATAAAATAAGATGGGAGTGCAAACACGTTCGTTGTACACGGATCATGGATCACGGATCACGACTCACTCTTTTTTACTGTATACTGTATACACAAAAAGGCAATAGTCAATATTCTGCAGTCTAGAGTCTAGAGCGTAGAGTTCCGAGTTTATGATTTTTATTTAGTCTGTGAAACAACTGGATTTTTCTCATTTCTTTTTCGCCTTTTCGCTCGCTTTCTTTTTCTTGTTCTTGTTTCTCTCCCGCCGTTGGAATAACTAGTAAATTGTAAATTGAATTCCCTTCAGAGAGAGAAATGTATATATAGTTTATAGTATATTATAAAAAGTAAAGTGTAGAGTGTAGAGTTGAGAAACGACAAGGAGAAGGACCAAATTTATTTTACTTTCATTTCATTTCCTTCCCTATTCCAGTTTATTTCATGATTGAGTTTTGAGTTGACGTTGAAGTTTTGAGATGACAAATATAGTTAAACTAAACTTGTCAACTATTGACTCCTGACTCTTGAATCTTGAATCTTGAACGTTGAACGTTGGCTCTTTTTCTTGTGTTTTTTTTAGAAAGCTCATGGTTGGTTATGGCTTATGGCTTTCGGATTGGATTGGAAGCAGGACAAAGACAAGGACATGGTTTTTGATTTTTTTTTGACAGGGTAGTTTTTATCCAATTTCCTCTCATTTCCTGCAAAATATTGAACCTTCAGTTGTGTCTTTTCTTTTTATGACAGATATTTTGTGTCAATTTCATCTTCTTTTCAATTTTCAGTGTTCAATATCAAGTGGATTTGAACGGAATTGAGTGGAATTGAATCAAATTTTTTTTTAAAATAAAATACACCGACCATCGAGTGATTTAAAAAGGAAGCGGATATCTTGAATCTTGAATTTTGAATCTTTTGAATCATTATTTGCAGTGAGCATTTTCATAGTATTCCTTTAAGAATAAACTATCATACATTTTACTACATTCGACATTTTCTATACTCAATTCTCTATTCTGACATTTTGCAGCTGAAGGTTGACGGTCTTAACCTTTGTAAGCTGAGGTCTGGAGTTTTTGATGTAGATGACAACTTTGGTCGCTCACTGTTCACAAGTTCAAATGTTCAAATGTCCACAACATGAGATTTACTTGGATGCGGAGGATGACAAATTGGAGCAAAAACTCGGCTCAACTCTGGAGCTCTGGAGTTCTGGAGTTCTGGAAAAAGTTGTAGTGGATGGTGGAAAACGGAAAGTATGAAATGAAGTAACTGGAGTTTTTTTATCGATATCAAATGGATGCGTACATTTTGGTATTTGGTATGTACGAAATAAAAAAAGCTTTTTTATTATCCCAAAGCTTCCATTTTTATTTCCACTACCGTTTCCATCTATCCAAAAATCCCAATCGACATGGACATTTTTCATACATGTTAGATAAAAAGGATAGTTTTACTTGGATGTAGATCATTGACATGGAATTACAGATATTGATGAGTCCATGAACATTTTACTTTCTACTGCACACAATTTGTACGCACATTTTTATGATACGAGAGACGAGATACGAGGAAAGATGAAGAAGATTGATGTCATCATCAAAAAGTAGATGGTTGTGAGTTGTGATCCATTTTATGAATGAAATGACAGATGAAATGGTAAATGGTGCACTTTTTATGCTTTATAGATTATCGATTCTAGATTTTAGATTCTCTAGATCTACTCTAGGTAAAAAAAATGGAGGAAATATTGATAATAAAAAGCGTAATAAAAGTACCTGAATGTATCCATTTTCACAATAGGAGTCATTGATGAGTCGACCAACTTTAAATTTCGTGAATCGGATCCGAAGAACCCAGTCTCGAAGATTATTGCGGAGTTGACGGAAACGATAGTGACAGAGAAGAGGCTTTCCATAATTTTCCGGGGTCACTTGTGGTCCTGATACTTCTTCATAAATACCAACCGTCTAAAATAATACAAAATGAACATGCTCATAAAATATAAAATCGTGTGCACCCTTCTTTTTTTTCTTTTTTTAATGGTATAAGTTTTCAAAGGTATTATTCCCAATTAGCAATTAGTAATTAGTTAGTATTTGTACTGAATTTAATTTTTTACCTTGTTACACTGATCCAGAACATTTGCTAAAGATCCACTTCCGGTTCCTAAGATTCAAAAGACAAAGAAAAAAAAGAAAAAAGAAAATCATAAAAAACCCGTTAATTTTCTTGTATTCTTGTACTTTTCACACAAAGTAAATTAGATTAATTTTTTTATATTTTACAATGTGTTATAATTTATAATTATTCCTTTTTAAAAATCCATGAATTAAAAATTCATAATTATTTATGCATGTGTTCAGTATTGAGGTTAAAATAAGGATAATAAATGGGATTTCATTGGGATTTGGATTTTGGATTTTTGACTCCTCAGGCTTCTAATTGTCTTTAGTCTTTAGTTAAATTCTTTTGACTGAACTTGAGACATGAGAAGAATGAAGAAGCTGTATAAAAGACTCTCCATTCTTCATTCTTTATCATACGAAATGAATGAGTGAATGAATGAATGAATGACGAGTTGAATGAGTAAACGGTATAATTTAATAATGAGGATTTCAGATTCCACCGGATTCCTGAACTCCAGGAATTTTATAAAACATGAGCCAGCGACAAATGATGAATCATGTATACATAAAAGTATATGTTGAGTATACGGTTACCTTTTACTTTTTACTTTTTATATATAGAAAGAAAGAAAGAGTGAATGAGATAAAGGGCATGTATTATAAATTCTAGACTATGGAAGAGAAAGAGCGAGGACAGTAATAATCGTAAGGTTGAGATTAAGGTAAGAAAGTGCATTGTATATTGTATAGTTATTTACAGATATACCGCTATTCCTTATCTACGTTCTCTGCCCTAAAGTCTACAGTGTACATTGTACATGTAGTGTAAAAGAGAAAGGGAGAGACAAAAGAGACAAGCCGTGGATTTGACATTCTAATCTCGTTAGTAACTCCAGGGAGGATAAATTAATAAAGGAGCCTTGACGCGCTCAACGCTCACTGCTCAATGTTCACTCTTCACTGTGCAATGCTCAACACTCCACACTCAACCTTCTTTGTCTTCCTCCACCTTTTCTTTTTTACTCTACTCCATTATTTATTTAACTACATCCTCTGGCTCTCTTCTTCTTCCTTCTTCTCCTTCTTCCACCTTCACTCTTTAACTTTTCATTCTCCTCCTCTTTATTAAAGAATGTACAATGTACAGTAGTAAATAGTAAAGCTTTCTGCAGATAGTAGTACTTTCTATTCTCAATGTATCATCACAAAGAAAATGCCTTAGTCATCTGATGCTGAGGCTGATTCTGAGCCTGATATCTGATACCTGATACGGAAAGTAATAAGCTATCTCCTGTATAAATACGGTACTTATGCGTAAAGCTAGATGTCTACATTCTACATTGACTTTTTCTCTTTCCTCTTTCCTCTTCTTCCTCTCTGCACCTCCTCATATTAATTATTAAAAAACTGCACTTAATTTGCAGTTTATGACAGGTGCGCCAGTTCTAATGCATAATGAACAAGAGACAAGAAACAAGAAACAAGGACAAGTAAAGAGCAAGGTTTTTATGCACAATGTGAAAAGGTGAAAAGGTGCAGGAAGAAGGAAGGAGGAAGGAAACGCGGGAAAAACACAAGAAATTTATGCATTATTAGTAAACCGGGAAATGGTGCAAGGGAATTGTGAATGATGGTGAATAAAAGGAGATGAAATGGAGGGAAGTGAGATGAGAGATGAGGTACAGATGAAAGAGATGAAAGTGTAGTAATATGAATAAAGATGTGTGTAATTACAATATGGAGGAGAAATGAGGGAGGAAGAGGAGAAGAGAAGAAGAGGAGAGTCCCAAAAGTGTACTTTTGTGCACCTTGTAAAATGTAAAATGTAAATTAGGGCTTTAAATTATATTATATGCTTTTTCATACAAGGTCATTTATTTATTCTGATGCTTTTTTTATTTTTTATGATTTTGAGGAAAAGACACATGAATGCTTTTTTTTAGTGAATTTTGAACACACTCTGATCTCGAATCTAGTTAAAATGAGCAATGAAAAATGAAAATAATACTTTAGTTTTTGCTTCTGTTTTTAGTTTTTATATTGGTTCAAAACTTGA
Organism: Sminthurinus signatus; assembly: GCA_019776565.1. NCBI lineage: Eukaryota > Metazoa > Arthropoda > Collembola > Symphypleona > Katiannidae > Sminthurinus > Sminthurinus signatus. The sequence continues at coordinate 35,528 of JABASP010000806.1, read as the reverse complement.
AATTGGGTCAATTTGAAAAATACAAATCATTTCATGAAGAAAAGAATAAGGAGTAGGAAGTCTCTAGAAGAATTTGTAGAGTAGATTTGTTTAATATGAATCCTCAATAATTTTGTACTTATTTCAAATCTTTATTGTAGACTCTAGACTCTAGATTCTAGTTTTTAGATGTAGACTTTGGAGTCGCAGGCTCCAGTCCACACTTTATTCCTTTTGTACTAGGTACTAGAGAAAGATGAAGATGAAGACGAGTATAAAAAGAGAAATGAGATTTCCATTCGAATTTGCAGTCTATTCAGATTTAGAGTTGAGATAATGAGTTGAGTATCTTTTTGGTGTGGTCGTGACTTTCCTCGTCTTCATCTATTCTCCAGTTCCAGTTCCAAATCCCAACTCTTTTACTTGAATATGGAAAGAGCAAAGCCTTGGATTTGGATTTGGAGTTGGAGTTGGATTTGAAGCGAGTTGATTATTTGAGAAAAGGCTTGTCGACTATTGACTATGTGGCGACGATCTAACATGTAATCTAATGTAATGTAAAATGGTAAAATGGTCTGGTTCGGGATGTAATGGTCGCCCATCAGAAATAATGACTCCTTCTTGCATTTCAACATTAACTACCAACTACGAACTACCGACTGCCACGAGCTCGTAGCTTTTAGCTCGTAGCTCCAAGCACACAAATATTATGCAAGTTCACACGACACACGACACAAAGGTACTTTAACTATATGCACTTCTCGTGATTCAGCACAGTTACTTTTACTCAATCCTCAATGTTCAATGTTCAACGTCTTCACTCTTTACTCTTAACATAATAATTCTTGTACTTTTCATCTTCTGTCCTCTTTTGTTCTCTTGTGTGCTCTTCTTTTATTATTGAATGTTAAATATCAGGTCCAAGAAATAATGTAAAAGCAGAAGAATTTACGCACTATTTTATTGTAGGAGTACCGAATGAGTATCATCCGTGTATAATATAATAGTATCAATAATAATAATTATTATTATTAAGTTATTATTATTATCAGGAGCATTAATTGTCTTCCTCCTGCAATACTGAATATCGAATATCAAATGTCGGTTAAGTTTTTGTACATAGATACTCATTCAAAGATGAAAGATTCTTCATTGCACAAGGAATTTGAATTCGAGAGCAAAGTCCATCGTACTTTGTACTTTGTAGTAATACAGATAATAATAACAATCTATTACTTCTATTATTTATTATAATTATTATATTATTTATGTTATTTGAAAAGTTTGGAGTTTCGACGTTGGAGTTTGGAATTCGGAATTTATCTAGAGGATGATGACATTATTATTATTGTTATTACTTTTGTTTCAAAATTCCAACGAGTTGGACGGAAAACGGAAAAGTTGGGAGCTTTCATTTTCATTTCAGATTAAGGTGAGTATTTGGTATTTGGCATTAAATATTAAGTACTATCACAATTTATAGTTTCCATCTTCCATCTCATTAAAGTATCGAGAATCGAGAATCAAGATTCAAGAGGAAATACAAGGCTTGTTTTATATTTCATATCATTGCTTGATAAAAATAATTCCCAGAGTATTATGCTTTCCAAATTCAGTCATGATTCCAGATTGCAGGATTTTTAATTTCAACTTTTGGGACTTTGGAATTTTTCACAAGTGGAGAGGCGGAACAACTGAAAACTGAAAACCGAAACAGGGTACACTGCTTTTGTTTTACCAGTTAAATTTGTTCCAGTCTTCACTTTCCTTTCGACTCATCCTCCTTTATCCCTTATCCCTTATCCTTTCATTATGATGCAGATGAAGATTAAATCCTCTTGAATCTTCACCCATTGTTCAACTCTTCATTGTTTTGCTCCTTGTGCATTGTTCTATTTTCTCTCTTGCACATTGTACATTGTACATTGTGCATATTACGTATTACATTTTACATATACAATATACATGGATGAAATGAACGGGCAGATTTGAAATTTGAAATTTGAGTAGCGTGTAGAACAAATATATCTTTAAAATATGTACAAAACACATCGAGCTCAGATGGAGCTCCGGAGTTTGGTAGCGGACATTAATAGAGAAAGTACTGATAATAGATAATATATAATGTATATAATAGATGTTAGATATAAAAGACAAGAAAGGCAAAATGTACAATGTGTAAGATGTTCAAAAGTGAGGGAAAATGCCGCATTCAAAATCCAAAGTCTCTTTTCTTAAAGCTCAGCGTTCAGCATTCAGCATTCAACGTTCAACGTTCAACGTAACTCGGAATTCTAGAATTCTAAACTCCAACAGTGCGGCTAATGCTAGACACTAGACACTAGACACAAGATAGAAGATAGAAGATGTATAGATAGACAATAATAATTGCACTGCACAAGAACCAGCCAGGAACTACGAGCTGTGCATTTCATTGTGTATTGTGTGGCTTTTCCTTGGTATTTCACGCTCCTGCACCTTTATGTTAATGGGTAATGTACATATACAATATACACAATATACAATGTAAAAGAGTGTCTATATTTCATACACATTTATCCATTCACTATTAAGTATAACGGCAGAATCCGCGGCTGTTTATTCTCTACTTTCTCTCCTTCTCATTCATGATTACACTGACTTTCTCCGCTGGAAGTTGGAATGCGTGCATTAATTTCCTGCTGTTTCATTTTACTTCCTGTGCTCATGTAATGTGATGAAGGTGGTTGGTGGTTGGAGGTTGGGCATTGGGCATTCGGTTGGTTGAGGGTAGGAATAAGGAGTAAGCAGCAAATGAAAACGAAAATTACTGTTGTAAATTTCAAGTCAATTTTCTCAAATGCTCTTTGCAGGACTTTAAGCTGAAATACATTTGTGTTTGTTCAATCTCCAATTTCATGCATAATGATCTGAGCTTTTACATACAATTTGCAACCGCAGAATCTTAATTTTAATTTTAACTCCATGCTTTATAAGTACATGTAAACTGTACACTGTTTTAAACAGGGTCTGCTGTTTCATAGAATGCACATAACACATAAAGATTAAACAAATAGGAAATAGGAAATAGAAAATGGACATGGTTAGAATTGGACCTCAAGTGTATGAAACAAGTTTTTTCAGTATCAAGTACCAAATTCCAATGAAAAACCTGAATGAGAAGAGGAAATCCAATAAATAATAATGAATGACATTTCATTTCCTCATGTCTTCTGTCATCTGTCATCCGTCGTCTCCTGTCGACTGTCGAGTGTCACCTCTTCAATAAAAAATTATACAAAGATGTATGATGAATCAAAAGGCATTTCCAACAAGTTTCCTCAAATGATGAGCTTTTAGCTTTTTCTTACAAGGTTTTTCTTGTAAATATACTCGAGACTTGAGACTTGAGTTGTTTTTTTTTCTCCTCATCAGCTCTTTTCCTTATACATACATAAAATGCAAAAGCTATAGTCATTTGACGTTTGAAATTTGACAGTTGACTTTGGTATTGACATTGACACTGACATTGATATTGAGGGAGAAGCCACTTGATTAAATTATATACGTTTCCACGAATCTCTGCATTTTCCTCTTCTCCTTCTTTTAGATTTCTCTTCCTTTTGGAATACGGGATTGAATCTACATTTCCCAGTTGTTTTACATTTTTGTCTCTCTCTTTCTCTTTTTTAATCATCTAACTTCTATAAAATCCGTATTCCGTGTGTCAGGATCTAGCTTTAATAGGTATTACTCTGGCTAAGCAAAATTACTATAAAAATATTTCCAACATCATCAAGTACTCTATGCATCGACGAGAGATGAGTGACATTACTTTTAGTTTGGACATTGAAACTTGGAGTTGAGTATTTTTTCCTGTAGAAAAATCCATATTTTTATGAGTGAGTGACGTAAATGAGCATTTTTTGTATTTTTTATTATTGAATATTGAATATTCATGAGAGGTTTTCTACATACACGTACATATTTTTATTTTTCCGTGTTAAATTCGGTATTTGTTTTGTTAAAAAGGTGACCTCAAAACGCAAAACAACAATAGAAACTGAGTCCTTTCATTATTGCCGTCGTTTCCTGGTTGACAGGAAACAAATCCAATAAACTCATCGGCTGAATAACTCATAACTCGTAATAGATTAACAGCCGCGGCCACCTTTTAAAAGCATTACTAAAAGAATTCTCTAGAATCTACAATGTTCTAGTTAAAATGAACAGGAAATAGCAACACTTGTTCTGATGGCAGCCTGTACTTTTTGGCCAGAAAATTAAAAAATGTAACAGCTGCTCCTTTGCAAAGTAAATCATGTAGATTTAACGTGTGGTCAAACAATGAAACTTAAATTATAAGATTAAGATGACTAATGCTAATTCAAAGATTTTGTCCTCATTTATTGTATTTTCTCTTTCGCTATGAATGAGTTCTTTTCCGGATTATTAACAACTTTATATTCTTTATATTCCTGTACCATAATAGGGGATATCGGATAGGATTTTTCTGGCTTAATATTTTCCCGTCATCTCATGGGCCTTTTTACTTGTTAATGTATAAGATGTTTATTTAATATGTAATATGTACACTACATACAACTCGGCTCATTTGATTACTTTTTCTTTCACCTGGGACAAAAACTTTTCTGTACATATACTTGTTTTTTACACAAAGATGTACATTGTACATTGCACACGCATAATTTGTGTTTTGTGTTTTGTGCCGTGCTTAGATTTGCATGTGAATTTCATGTATAATGAATCAAAACTTTTGTTTGTTCTTTTCTTCCCCACGATTTCCTACCACTGCACATTGTAGACTGTAGATAATTGTGAATCTTACACGGAGCTTTTTTTCTTAAGGAAAAAACCCCAATGTGTAATGGACTTGAAAACTAGGGAAATACAAGGAAAAAAGAGTAGTAATAGTGTGCATAATACATGTTGATAATGTTGAATTTTCATGAGTCTGTCCTGCCTCTGTTTAGAGAAGACAAGAGAAAACAAGAGGAAAATGCAGGAATATCTCAAAGAGGAAGTAAAAGAAAAAGCAAGGATCTACATTCTACATGTAAATGTGCATTTACATTTTACATGTTTGTTAGAACAAGAACAAGAAAAACTATTTCACCTTTCGGCAACTCCCTGTTCCCACTACAAATACACACAAGGTTTGCTTTTGTGCGAGTGTACGCAGTGTACATTGTACATTGTACATAATTTTGCCTTGTAAGTATAATACTAGTGTTGTACATTTTTTTCGTCTCACTACCTTTTAACTGCACAAGGTTTATGCATGAGTATTCTTATAAGAATTGCAGTAGAACATTTGGCTCAGTTTGGTAAACTACGGACTACGGAATACAGAATCCAACAGAGTAAAAGATAAAAGATGTAAAAAAAAGTATTTGACTCTAGTTTTGTTTTTTCTCAACTCTGCTTAGCTCTGCCTCTTTTTTCATTTCCTTTCCTTTATTATTTTTATCTACATGATAAGCATACTCTTACTAAACACTAAACACACATGTCATGTTTTCCTTTAAAATGCTTCCATGTTTGTACGCTTCATTATTTTCTATTTGTTTCAGACTACCTTATACAAAATACATAATGCTACAATTTTATCCATGTTTCATATTTCATGTTTCTTTGTGTATTGTGTATGAAAAATACAAAATACTAGGATTTTTTAAAACATGAGAAAATAGCGGAATAAAAGCTAAAAGCAATATTGAGAATTCACATCCAATATCCAAAGGACAAGCATAGTATAAGAAAAGAAGTTCAGCGTATTTGGCCTACAAGCTCCAAACTGGAAAATAAAAACTAAGAACAGCCGACAGCCGACAACCGACAACCGTCGCTCGTCGCTCGTCGCCCATTGCCCGTCAGCTTGCATAAATCCAGTATCTAGATTCTAGATTCTAGAATCCAGAAAGAAATTGTAGGATGCAGCAGACTGTGGAGCATCTAGCTCAAGCTCTAGCGCCATTCTAGAATCTAGAATCTAGAGCCAAGAGCCTGGATCCTGGATTCCTGCGGGGTCAAGTCAATGACTCCTTTTCCTTCCTACATGTTCCTTTTTCATCCCGGTAAAATGGTCGCAGGTTGAAGAAAAACAGCAAACATTCCTACCACGTACAGCGTACACCGTAGACAGTACGCCGTCATTGTACTACCGCTCCACACTCTGCACTCTGTACTTTGTACTTTGTACACTACAGACTACAGCTCGATTTTGGTCCTCTATTTTTTTCTAACCTCCACCTCCACATTGCTTCCACTCCAACTTTTACCTTATACTTTTAGCATGTGCCTGTGTGTAGCCTGTAGCCTATAGTTCATGTACCTACACTTTCTTTCTATTATTCTATTACTTTTTCCCTTCTACGGTTATTACATTATACATTACCATACACCATACACGATATCCATTTTATTAACGATATAATACCAATCCCGGCATCTATGTCTCCATTTCCATTCTCTGTATATACTTGTTCGACCATCCGGAGGAGAAAAATACTTGTATTACAAACACTCGCACTGGCACCCGGGAAATCTTTCCTGCATTCATATACATATTGTACATTGTACATACAACATTCAGATTGCAAGTATAAAATCATACATCATATAGATGTTAGATGTTAGATGTTGCCAGCTGGCGGCTGCCGGGATTTGTGTATAGAAAACATAGATAAAAGGGTATAGATCAATAGATCATAACCATTGACTTGTCATATCTCAGACACTCAAACGTTCCACTTCCAGTTTTCTCTTTTTTCTTATTCTTTTACTTGAACCTTGACTCAAACTGAAACTGGAACGGAACTCGAGATCTTCATCTTTCCACTACTCTTTCATTTTGAAATAACAATGTTTAATGTCCAAATCATATGAAACTTTCTCCTTTTTTGTATACACATACTTGGGAATTTTTGTATATAATTTTCATACAATGTTTTAACTATTTTTTGTCAGCACGAGTGGGAAAATTGAGCGAGTTTTGAGTTTTGAGATTCCTATTTTATACGCTGTCTACAAAGAAATTCTAGATTCAGATTTAGATTTAGAGTAACATGTGTACATCATCACCATTATCATGACATGACATGACACGAAATGGCACAAACGGTCAAATATTATGTATACAAAGTTGTAGGTTGTTCCTCAGTCGAGTAATCGAGTAGCTCGACTGAGAAAATAAGCAATGATATAAATTGATACTGGAGAAAATGGGAGGGAACTTGTACTTTTTATTTTATACAAGTAAAATGACCCGTCCGATGACGGGATAATATTATGTCCCAGAAAAATCCTATCCGATATTATGGTTCAGGAATATAAAGAATATAAAGTTAAAATAATCCGGAAAAGAACTCATTCATAGCGAGAGAGAAAATACCATAAATGAACAACAAATCTTTGAATTAACATTAGTCATCTTAATGTTATCATTTAAGTTTCATTGTTTGACCACAATTTAAATCTACATGATTTACTTTGCAAAGGAGCAGCTGTTACATTTTAAAATTTTCTGGCCAAAAAGTACAGGCTGCCATCAGAACAAGTGTTGCTATTTCCTGTTCATTTACGTGTTATGTAGAACATTGTAGATTCTAGAGAATTCTTTTAGTCATGATTTTAAAAGGTGGCCGCGGCTGTTAATTCATTATGAGTTATTCAGCCGATGAGTTTATTGGATTTGTTTCCTGTCAACCAGGAAACGAAGGCAATAATGAAAGGACTCAGTTGCTACTGTTGTTTTATGTTTTGACGTCACTCTTTTAGCAAAACAAGTACCGAATTTAACATGAAAAAAAAGATATGTACGTGCATGTAGAAAATATCTCATGAATATTCAATACTTAATAATATAAAATACAAAATACAAAAATGCTCATTTACGTCACTCACTCATAAAAAACACGGATGTTTCCACAGAAAAAAATGCTCAACTCTAATCTCCAATTTCCAAACTAAAAGTAATGTCAAATGTCACTCATCTCTCATCGATGCATAGAATACTTGATGATGTTGGAAATATTTTTATATAGATTTCTCTTAGCCATAGTAATAACTATAAAAGGTACATCCTGACACACGGAATACGGATTTTATAGAAGAATAGATAGATTTTACTTTGAAAGCTGTAAATGGTACAGGGTAAATACGGTAAGTGGTGAATGCATTGGTATAGAGTATGGATGAAAGAATGGAGAAAAGAGCGGTGGAAACTGGAGGAGGAGGAGGTGAACGAGAAAGAGAAAAAAATGAAAAAGGACGAGGGAGTGATTCAGTGAGTGAGTGAATGAATGAATGTGAGATTTTTCTTCCTCATTTCATTTTTCAATTCTCCTCAGGTCCGGATCTTTCTTTTTTTATTCTTTGTCCGTTTCCAGTTTCTTCAGCACTGTACAGCGTACAACGTACACTGTACATTGTACATTCTACAGCTTGTACTGGTTCCGTTCTACTGGATTTGAATCTACGATCTACGTCTGGAGTTGTCGTGTAAAAAAAGATGTAGAAACAGCAGAATTTTCCTCGCCATTTTGTAGTTCGTGTGCCAATTTCTCGAGTCAGTCGTTTTCGTTTTCGTTTCCCTTTTTTCTCTTTCGTCTCTCTTGTTCTTTCTTGAACGAGTCCACATTCACGTCCGCATTTTGGGTTTGGGTTTGGGTTTGGTTCTCTGAGGGTTTGTACATGTAAAATATACACTGAACACTTCATTGTACAATGTACATGGAAAGTGTATTATATTTTTTCTACCGCGGACGGAGCTGATTCTTGATTCTTGGTTCTCTTTGGTTCTGTTTAGTTCTGGTTCTGAAGTACATAGCTACGTCTAGAGTCTATTCTAGATTCTAGAGTCTCTGGTCAAATTTATTACAGGAGAATGGAAAGGAGCACGTATTTCGAGTATATTATCCAAACGGTTTATAGCCATCCAAAATTCCCCTATCTTCATTCTTTCAAACTTTGAAACCTTATAAAAGTCTCTCAAATACATAACATGTGCAATGTGCAGATATCTAAGATCTAAGATCTAAGATACGATATGATATGTCCAAATGACCTCACAACCACTATTTTAATTCCCAGTACAGTCCTATTACAGATTTGGAGGCGGACCAATCCACAATCCACAACCCGCAGCCCAGAGCTCAGCTTGTTTTTTTCTCCAAAGTACAGTGTGTGAAATCTTGAACCTCTATCTTTTCTTTCACTTTTATTCTACATGAAATCATGAAAGATGAAAGTATTTTACCCATTCATTCATATCTCATATCCAGTTGTACAGTTGTAAAGTTTGAATGTGAGGAATGTATTATGCGGAAAAAGTTTGACTTTGGCACTTTCCCCTTCTTTTATTTCATTTCCTTTCATTCCAATTTATTAGCCATGGTAAGCGGCTCCAAAATCCAAATCCAAATCAAAGGTTCATTTCCAAAAGTATTATCTATAAATCTTCATTTTGTAGGAAAAGTGATTACATTCATCTTTTGCTCCTCTTCCATCTTTTAGAAGAGGAGCCTGTTCTTTTGGACTTGGTCTGTAGTCTGTAGTATAAATACTATGTACGTTGTACATTATGAGTTGAGCATTTGGAGGATTGAAAATCTCCCTGTTCTAATTATTGATTTAAGAACCTGATTTAATTTATCTAAATGGCGGATGAAGATGGAGGAATGGAAGAATGGAAGACATAGAAAAATGGAGCAATGAAGCAAGTAAAACACGTACAAAAAAGTAAAAAGACTGAGGGCTGAGGGCTCATAAAAATCAGAAGGCAGATTGAGAAATTACTCGAGAATCCAAAATCCAATTTCCGACACAATCTGTGCAAGTGTGTAGGATTTTCAACCTTTGAAAGTCTAGTTTCTAGAATCTAGTTTCTAGAATCTAGAAGCTTTCGACATTAGAAATTGGAAATGGGAAGTCCTAAGAGGAAGAGGAAGTGAATGGTGGAGGTAATAAAGAGGAAAAGTGTCAGAAAGAGTAAGTAATAAAGTCTTTATCATTGATTTTATTAGCGGAAAGATGAAATGAAAATCAGAGGATGAGACTCAAATCTGAAATGGGAAATGTGAAACAAAAAGAGGAGGAAAAAGGTTAGGATTTTTTTTGCAATGGAATCCGAGTACAAAATCTTGTATCAGATGATGGAGAAATTTATGATGAAAATACACGAAACACAAAACACACAGAAAGGACACAAATAGTGATATTTGACTTATAATATAAATAGATATAGAACACGGATAATGGATTGTTTTGTAGTTTACTTTGTACTCTGTGTTGATATTGATATTGATGAAAAAAATTGTAAAAAAAGAGGAAAACAAACATCCAAAAGTGTCAGATAATCCTCATGTTACCCACCAACACTGCACTACACTACACATGACATCATAACAGAGCAGTGACAATAATGATGCTGATGATGATAGAAATGCGATGGAAGTGAAACCATTAGAAGATAAATGAAATGGTCTCATCACTCACAAATAATGGGACAATTGATCGCCTTTTTTATTAGTACAATTCACAGTACCAAATACAAAACTATAGGCTATACAATATACAATATACAACGTCAAATGTAGAATGTAGAATGTGGATGCTGTACAAAGTAGAAAGTAGAAAACAAAGGACAAAATCCATTACTCATTGGAATGTTTGGCGTTTGGCGTTTGGGTCTGGGCGAGATCCAAAATGCGTATCTGTATTTGTATATTTGTACTCGTATTCCGTGGACCTTTTCCTATTGTCAATGTACATTCTACATTCTGTTTTTTCTGTACTTGTTTTTGTTTTTTTGTGTTGTGACATCTCCAAGTTTTCCCCACTCTTCCATTTCCGCTTTCTCCTCCTCTCACTTTTACTTTCACCTTTTTACCATGAATAGATCATTGTATTTTGTACATTCTACATTCTACACAGGCCTTTTTGGTCCGGAAAGCGGAAACGGGTCTCAGACTTTGAATGAAGATGAGATGGAAATATATGTAGAATGTAGAAAACAACAAGAGGGAAAACGCATCATGTTTTTTCATGTCACATGTGCCCAATGCTCAACTTTAGTTTCTGTGCGTATTCACCGGTGACTACAGACTACAGACGGCCATTTACCCTTTATTTGAGCTTCTGTTTGCTCTTATAATATCTGCAGGTAGACATAGAAGATTTTGGAACAAAAGGGACCTTTTTCCTTTTTATATGGAAAACAGAACAGGAATTTTATACAGAAACAACCAACGTTCAGAATCCAGAATCAAGAATCAAGAATCCAGAATCCAGAATCCAGAGCTAGACAACGACAAAAACAAAGGCAAATGAAATAGAGGAGCAGAGAGCGGCAGAGATGGAGAGAGAACAGAAGAGACAGTGATATCCGTTTATTTTATTTTTATTAGTGACATGAGCCAAATCTCTCTCCTCTGGCTTTCTTTGTACAGGCCATGCCAAATTCCAAATGCCAAGCTCCAAACGCCAAACGCCAAAGGATCCTCATGTGCATAATATTCTATTTTGTCTCATTTGGATGTGAGTCGACTTTCTATGGGTACATTTGTACATTTGTAGCATCAGTTTTCTGTTCTTGGCTTTAAAAGATCCGCAAGCGCGCTCATCTATTCGCCCCTTTGTTGTTTGTTGTTTGTTTTTTGTTTGCTTTTTTCTTTGTTTGTTTCTTTGTTGGGCGGCTAAAATAGAATGTGGAAAAAACAAGGAGATGGAAATAAATGCGTAGGAGAATGATAATGACAATGACAAGGACAAGGACGACTACAGACTAAGTATGAAAGAAAATGTGGAAAGGGGACGAGAGGAAAATCCACAAGTACACAAGATGAGTTGAGTTGAATCCTCTAATTGTATATTCAATATTCAGAGGAAAAAAACATGAATGAATGAATGAAAAGAGAAAGTAGATGAACAAAAGGAGGAGAAATAGATAAAAACGAAGACGGCGGCCGACAAATAAGGATAAGGATACTCCACCTTTTTTCAAATTTGGCAATTGGCAAACAGTACACATTACACATCAGTTCCTCGTGGTTCATTGTCTTTGTATATTTGTCTTTTATCTTTTTCTATGTATTTTATCCGTTTCTTTCTTTTGTTCTAGTTTTCTAGTTTCTTTTCTTTTTCCTTGGGATTTTGATTTTTATTCAGATTTCAATTCCGATTCAGAGTCTCCTTTTCATTTGCTGGCATGCATATCAAATTGAATTGAGTCCGCTTGTTTGACTCTCCCTTTTAGCTACAGTGTTTTAGCTTTTAGCTCTGGTTGGAGTTTGAAGTTTTACCGGGTCTTTTTTAAAGATGAAGATGAGAATGAGACGGATTCCAGTTTCAGGTTTTGTTTTAGTGTCGTTTGGGTTTGTTTTGTTTTGTGGGAGGATTTTATAAAACTTGTACCTTTTTTATTACACTTCCCTTCAAAACTTTCTCTTTTCATTTCCCATTTTTATATGTTTTTGGTATAAAAAATCGTAGTTTGTACTTTTCAAGTGTATTCCATTTAAAATTTATCCTTTTTGAAGCCGCCGATAATATTTGAGTATTTGAGCATTTGAGTTCTGTTGAGCATCAAGAATCGAGAATCGAGAGGATAAAAATGATGAATAATGAATAGAAAAAGCAAGTTGAGTGGAACAAACTACCGACTTTATTCTTTACAGTGTACAGTGTACAATGTGCAATGGACAGTGGGCAGTGTGCAGACTTATAATACTTTAAACGCTACTCAAATCTTCTTTGTAGCTTTGCTTTGTCTTTGTTGTCTTGAAAATCTGTTCAAAAATTCAAAATCCACTTTGATATTCGATACTCGATTTTCCTGTGGAGGTTTTTTTCCACATCAAGATCCAGTTCCAGTTCAAGTTGAGTATTCAGTATTTCAGTATTCATATTTCATTTCATATCTCGGCGGAGCAATAAGCTTCAAGATTCAAGACTCCTTGATTTGAAATCGATCCACTCTGCTCTCTGCTCCATACTATTTTTATAGGATGGACAGAACATGTACAAAAGAAACAAGGAAATATAGAAAATAGCGAAAGAAAAAGAGACGGAGACGCACAAAGAGAAAACCATGAAATTTGAAAGAGGGGAAAAATCCGAGTCGGACTTTTTCTCTTTGTCTTTGTTTTTCTTTTCCACTCCCGTCTTTTGGTTCCCTTTGCTTTTGCAGTTGGGCTCCACTCACGTTTCTCAATTTTCAATTCTCAATGTAAATACAAGACACAAGACGCAAATACCTAAAATGTACATTACTTTTTGTGACTTTGCCGTTCGCCGTTCGCCGTTCCTGATTTTTCCAAACTACAAATTTGAAATTCCGAACCTTGTGGATAAATTCAGTAAATGTGGATGGAAAGCGGATGATCGGTTCAGTCTTTAGAATACCTTTTCCTTGTTTCCTCATTTCTCATTTGGTATTCCCTATGCATTTGCTTCTACTTTTGCATCTCAAGTACCTCCAGCTTATTATTATTTACGATAACGGTAACGACAACGATTATGATAATGAGTGACCAAATTCCTTGTATTTTGTACAGTGTACAATTTAGAAAGTACAAGGACGAAGACCTGAAATATGAAATGTAACGATGACCATCCAATTTTATGTTTTATCTCCAGTCTACTGGAAAAAGTTTCCTCATCCTCATCCTCAGAATCCAGAATTCAAATCCAAAAGACGTAGCAAGAATTTGTAGTCGAGCAAAAAGTATACAAGTATTATGTTTTCAGTATTGACTTTTTGAACAAAAAAATACGGAGGACAGACGGCGAAGAACGAGAGATGAGAGAGACAGATCATCGGACTACCCAGATGGAATAAATACTAAAGACAGGCTGCTACTACCCACTGCACAATGCAGACTGCAGATTGAACTGCCTTAAAAATCTGCACAAAAATCTTGTTTAGAAAAAAGTAAAAAAGTACTCTTGTATTTAGGAATTCATGGATTCGGGATTCGTTGACAGTTACAGAGTTTGTTTATTTTTCTTGGCGTCTCTTTCGTCTCTTGTTCTTGTGTCACTTGGATTTTAAAAGTTGTACATTGTACAGAAATCCTGGAACTGGGATCCTAGACCGTGGATCTTTGTGCAATTGTGCAATGTTAGTCTTTATTTTTTATTTTCAATCGCATTCGAATTTGTATTCTAATTTGTGTATTTGTATTCATGGATCATCTCTGTTCTAACTTGCTCTGAGCAACTTGCACATGAATACACAGAGTATGCAGTGAAAAAGACAGCGAAGAGAGAAAATTCTCAGTGTATTCAACTATCTACTCTACATTCTATAAAATCCCTATCCGATGGCGTCTTGTGGCGTGTAACGCTCTAGCTTTAATAGGTATTACTCTGGCTAAGCAAAATTGCTATAGCAGATTTCAAAAATCATCAAGTATTCTTCGCATCGATGAGACATTACTTTTAGTGACATTACTTTTAGTTTGGAAATTGGAGTTGACAATTTTTTCCTGTAGAAACATCCATGTTTTTAAATGATTGAGTGAGGAAAGTGAGCATTTTTTGTATTTTGTATTATTGAATATTGAATATTCATGAGATATTTCCTACATGAACGTACATATTTTTCTTTTTTCATGTTAAATTCGGTACTTGTTTTTTTCAAAAACTGGTCTAAAAACGCAAAACAACAATAGCAACTGAGTCCTTTCATCATTGCCGTCGTTTCCCGGTTGACAGGAAGCAAATCCAATAAACTTATCGGCTGAATAACTCATAACTCATAATAGATTAACAGCCGCGGCCACCTTTGAAAAGCATGACTAAAAGAATTCTCTAGAATCTAAAAATGTTCTAGTTAAAATGAACAGGGAGTAGCAACACTTCTAATGATGGCAGCCTGTACTTTTTGGCCAGAAAATTTAAAATGTAACAGTTGCTCCTTTGCAAAGTAAATCATGTAGATTTTTAATTGTCGTCAAACAATGAAACTTAAATTGTAATATTAAGATGACTAATGTTAATTCAATGATTTTTTGTTAATTTGTTTTCTCTAAACCCCTTGTGGTTGGCATAAAATAGGAAATCCCTTGAGTATACAGTATACACGTTAACATGGAGAAAAAAAACAACTCAAAAGCTAAACGTTTTAGTAGAAAAATGCGAGCATTCTGTATTATATAATCTATAAATTATTATAAAAACAATCACACCAGAAATGAAGAGTACACCTTTTAAAAAATCGTGCAAAATTACTCACATTTTGATTCCGAAAATTCTTCCGTTTCTCGATTATAACGGTCAATTTTCAAAGCCATTGTCATGTGAAAAAAATATCATTAAATTTTGTTCAGTTGAATTTCTTTATTGTTGTCAATTTTGAAAATTAAATTAAATTGTTATTAAACAGTTTCATAAGACTCTCGTTTCCCACAAATGATCATTTTGTGGGAATTTCCTCATTTACAGAGGATTCAACTCAACTCGGACAATTGAAATGGAAAATGGGCAGTGACAACAGTAATGAAAAGAATCCTCTCATTTTGTGTGAATACAGAATACAGGAATAGGTTGAGTGTTGAGTGTTGAGTGTTCAGCGTTGAGAAATAAGAATAGACACGGATTTGAAATGGACGAAGAAATTGGACAAAAATCTTTTCAAGTACCTATATCTAATATACAGATAAAACAGCATACAGCATACAGTATAACGTGTAGAAAAAGAACAGTGCCCGTGAACGTGTCCTCGGTCCTCGTTTTCCCTTTTCTCTTCCTCTACAATTTTGAGTCTTGAGTCTTGAGGAAGGAAAGGAAAGGCGTAGGATGACATGAAAACCTTCAAGTTGTACTAGATTCTACATTCTACATTCTAGACACATGAGAAATTACAGCGTATACACCGGTTTTCTTACACACATGCTAGACGTAAAGTGTGTGTCTAAACTATACACTATACACTATCCAAGTTGCCGAGTAGCCATAACAAACAAGGAATAAGAAATAACGAGGGAGGTAGACGGGAAAAAAAGAGATGAGCAAACATTCGTTCGTAAGATGTAAGATGTAAGATGTAGAACGGAGAAAGAGTGAGTGAGTGAGTGTCGTACACGATGGGAATTACACGCGATTCACGTCCACTTTTATTCTATTTCTGCTTCAGTCCCAGTTCCCAGTTCCCAGTTCCAGTCCCTCGCGTTTTCCTTCTTTCCGTCCTTCATCTACTTTTATTTCTACTGGAGAAGCGGTGGTCAATGGAGCTCAGCTCAGTTCAGCTCAGTTTAGTTTAGTTTAGCAAACACCAAGGACAAAACAGACTGAGCTGTACTGGAAACTGGAAACTGGACAGTGGATGTGGATGTGGATTTTCTAAGGATTCTGATGTAGAACGGGAATGTATCTACAATCTACAATCTACAATCTACAAGAGGCAATCACGAGCGCTAGCACCGAGAATTTAAAATGGAACGGCGAGGAGCAGAGAATAGCGTAGAAAGTATATCTGTATTTGTATTTGTACTGGAGTAACTGGATTCCAGCTGCTCCAGTCGCCGCACAAGTCCAAATCCTAAATACTAAACCCTGTACATTTTACTTGCTACTGTGTATTTAATATTATACTCGTTGTACTCTGTATTGTACATTGCACTTTTGTTTATCATCCAGATCCAGATCCAGATCCGGATCCGGATCTGAAACCAGATGGAAATTGGAGAGGCTGTGAAGGTGGCTTACACTCAGTTTACACAGCTTGACACACGCACTGTCTCTTGTCTCTCGTCTCTTCTTTCCTGTATTTTTCCAAGTTAAAAGTGACAGGAAAGCTGTGATATAAAATATAAAGTCTAAAGTTTAATTCCCGTGTTTGTTGTGCGACATGAAAGGTGAAACGTATCAAATGACAAAAAACATATGATGGAAAGGTCAAGCGTCAAGTCAATTCAAGTAGAATTCAAAGGCTATTTTATAGATGTTAAATTTCAGTCATAGTTCTGTAGTTTTGAGCTTTGATTCTTGATGAGGCGAATAGAAAAAAGTTATAATAATAATTATTATTATTACAAGATTTTTAATGTACATGTTATTGTAAGCATGGATAATGGATAATGGATACTTTTGTGATTTCTCATATGTCCTCCGAGTTTGAATTTTAACATGATGCATGATGCAAGTGACACTGAGTTTGAAATTCTAAATGCAAGTTCTATAGTTTGTTCTGCTTTGGTTTGGTCGGATTCAACTTTCAACTTTTAGTGTTCAGTGTTCAGCGTTCACGGTGACTTTGATGGCTGGAGAAACGAGAGAAATTTCACTTGTCATTGTAGTTGTAGTTGTAGTTGAATGGCGTTCTGTATTCTGTGTTGTCGTGTCTCCTGTCTCGTGGTTTTTAACTGGATTCCCTTTGCGGGAAACCATAAGATATTTATTTTGGTTGCGTTCAATTTCGTCTCCACAAAAGTTTCCACAGCAAACTGTGCAATTTATTCTGCACTCTGAAATTTGTACTCAACCCAAAACACGCACGTGCACCACCACCACGCAACCTACAACCTACAACCTACAACGTATAAAGTATAAAGTATAAACTGGAAAATAGAAAATACAAAGTACAAAGTACAAAGCACAGCGGGTGTGTGGTACAACCTCTTTCCTCCCACTCGCAATCAAAATCTGATTTGAAAATACACATTTACACACAAACAACAACATGCTCAATCCTCAATCCTCACGATTACGGATTACGGATTACTGATTACACTAGTCTCCCGTTTGACAATGAACAATCAAGAATGAACAGTTGACAAAATGACATGGAATTACTCTGCGTTTCTTTTCTGTCCTCCTCCTCATTTGTAATTTGGAATTTGCCAGCAGCCATTTGTTTTGTCCCTTCACTCCCTTTTTCATTTCTACTTTTACTTTAGACTTTAGATTTTAGATTTTACATCTCACGTTAGAATGCTGCAATTCCAATTCCCAAATTTCCATTTGAAATTTTCAATTTTCAATCCTTGACGATCCAACTTCAATCAACAACTTTTGTAGAATCATGACACAGTTGTAAAAGTGAATTTGGACAAAGTCAAAGAAACCTTTGTTACTTCGTTATTCGTTGTAGTTTAGCTTATGTATTCGCCATTTACCTAATGCTCAGTACAGAATACAACATACAAAACCTCAAACTTCATGATTTTTATGCATAATAAAAAAATTTGCTGTAGTTTCAGAATCCAGAATGTTGCAAAATAATCCTGTTTGACTTTTGACATTTTTATTCATGATAAAATCCATTTTTCATTCTACCTTCTTTTTCTTGTGCACAAAAATAGTATTTTATTTCATATCTGTTTTTGGCGGGGAACGAAACATCTGAAGCTGAAGCTAAATCTGTCAAGCAGATGACAACGTGGATGTTGATTTTGATTTTGATGGTAAAAATGTCTGGTTCTCGTTTGCCAAAAAAGAGGCTGAACTGGAACTGGAACTGAAACTGATCATTGATCATGATCGTGATCTAATAAAAATGTCTATTACCGATGAAAGTCAGGGCAGTTGAAAGTTACAGAAAAATAAACTCTATTTTCGATTCCCGATCACAGTCAACCGAAAACTGTCCGTTGTACACTTAATATTAAAGGAAATCAGAATCAAAACCAAAACCAGAAGAGTCTTTTCCCGCTTTAATAGTGTTGAGGAAGGCAAATGGATTCATTCAATTTTTATATCCAACTGGACACTGGACTGTGCACAACTTTGAATGTCTCAAGGTCTGTCGATTTACTCCA
The DNA here is from genome assembly GCA_019776565.1 of Sminthurinus signatus. NCBI lineage: Eukaryota > Metazoa > Arthropoda > Collembola > Symphypleona > Katiannidae > Sminthurinus > Sminthurinus signatus. The sequence goes on along the minus strand of JABASP010000806.1, from coordinate 16,788 downwards.
TTTCCATACTTTTTACTGCCCTTTTACCAGTCGAGCCACGTCGAGGTGAGCTATGATGCGATATGATGTGATGTGATAAGAGACTTGCGAGAAAGTGGAGAGCTTGAGAATATCCATAGTCTATAGTCTAGAATCTAGAGTCTAGAGTCTACAGTCTGGAGAAAACGAATTTCCTCTAGATTTGTTTCGCTTTCTCCAACGCTTTCACTCTGTACACTGTACACTGTACATTGTACATTGTACAGAGTGCTATGCAGGGCATAATATATAATATACCGTAGGATATCAAATCGCATCAACCATCCACTTCCACTTCCACCTCATCCGACCGGAAAAATCTCATCCCATCGCACCGCATCGGATCGCATCGCGTAACATCAGACCAAACCAATCTCCACTTTAACTTGAGGAAAGATACGCCGCTTCACTTTTACTCTTACTTTCTTTTACTTTGTCTTACTTTCTCTTACTTTCACTTACTTTCACTTGCTTTCTCTTACTTTCACTTGCTTTCCCTTACTTTCTCGTACTTTCTCTTACTTTCTCTCACTTTCTTTTACTTTCCCTTACTTTCTCTTACGTTATCTCACTTTCTCTTGCACTTCCACACTTGCTGCCGTATCTGTATCTGTCTTTTCTACATCAGTCAGTCCGTCACTCTGTCAATGCTGAGGCCAGTGCATTAAAAGTACAGTATACAATGCAATGGAGACTTACTTATGTAAAAATGTATATTGAGTATTGAGGATTTAGGACGGGGTTGAGTTGAGCTGCACAAAGTATCTGGAGTGCAAAGTAGAATATGAAATGCTCTACACTCTACACTCTATAGAAGTCTCGGTGCACTCTTCACGCCTCTTCCTTCTTCCCGATTCGTTACTTGCCTTCCGCTTTCCGCTTTCCACTCTCTGCTCTCTGCTCTCCGGTTTTCTCATCTATTCTCATCTCAACTCATCTCATACGTGAATCAAATCATTTGAGCTTCACCTGCGCTAAAATTGCTTTCCCCAAAATCTGACTCTGACTCTGACTTTCACTCCATTCTCTATTCTTCATTCTCTTTCTTGTGTATACATTTCTATTTTCTGTCCCTGGGATCTGGAGGTGGAAATGAACTAGGAGGCGAGTGTTATGCATTATGTATCAAGTATATTTATTATGCCTGGAGATTCGAGAGATTGGAGATGCTGGAGTTCACGCTCTGAGATGCTGAGATGTGTTGAATGTTGAGCTGTTGTGTGCTTTGGGATATTAAGAATTTACTATTCTGAGAAGTGTCAGTTGGCGTTGGAATTAAATGTGGACTCAGAGACTTTGAATCAGAACCAAAAGTAAAGTCAAAGTCACAGTCAGTCTCAAATCCCAACTTGATTACCACACGAGATACGAGATAATTTGTCCACCACTCAGTCAATTCCTTTTTTCTTACTCTTCAGCAGTGTATCAAGTGTAAAGTGTCAGAGGCAAAAAGTAAAATTGACATTCATTCTTGCGTAAACAACAACATGCAGATCTACTACCTATAATTTGAATTATATAATAATAAGGATATTTCATGAAATGGATTTATTTTTTTCCTTGGAAATAAATGAAAAATGTAATCAAAAATTGTAACTTTTTTACAGATATTTGTAAAGATTAAAGATGGAGGAATTTTTATGATGTTAAAGTTGCTTGATTCTGAACAGGATTTGAATCTGGATTTGGATTTTGGTGGAATTGGGTAAAGCTAAAAAATGGAATCAAGAATCAAGAATCAAGCGTCAAGAGTCAAGAGTCAAGAGTCAATAGTCAAAGCTAAGCTAAGTAATTCATGCCACGGACCATGAAATTGAAATTGAGTTTTCTTTTAATTTACAACTTGCAAGTTGTGAGTAATTTCAGAGCTCGTGAAACAGAAACACGAAAGAAAATTCCTAAATTGTAAATTGTACACTGTTCATTTTACATAGAAGAAACTGGCTGAGATGGAGAATGAATAAAGATGAAGATGAAGAATACAAAATAAAGATTAAAGAGTAAAGATATAAACAGAAACAGCGATGCGCATGAAATGATTCCATGGACTAAACGATGAAAGAGCTCGAATCTAGAATCCAGAATCTAGAATCTAGAGGCGAAACATTTTTCATCGTAAACTGGTCATTAAAAGGACATTTACTGGAATTTTATGTGGTCGTAAATACAAAAAGTGTGTACAAATGCACAGGATTTCTCCCTGCATCATGAACGAAACTATCCCGATAACCCAATAGATAATAGGTAGGTAAAATTATGAGAAAAGTTAAATTATTTATCAACTTGCTCTCTCAACTTTTTTGATTTATTCGAAATAGTTACATCATGATTCATGATTTACTATTCTTGAGACTTGTTTTCTGTTTAGATTTAACTTTAGATTTCCTCTATATATTTCTATAGTCGAATTTCAGGTGCAATAATAACATCATCATTTTCAACGAGATTCAAAGAGATTTGATCAAAGGTTTAGAGAATCCAGAATCCAGAGTCAACTCATTTCAACTAATTTTTATTAAGCTTTTATCAAAATTGTAAAGCGGAACAAGAAAATATAAAAACCTGTTCAGTGCTCAAGGCTCAAGTTATTGACATTATGTTCATTTAAATTGAGCAACGATCAAACCAAATATTTCATACACACACACTTTTAAAGAGAGAAAAAGAGAAAACTTTTCATTTCATACGAAACTGCAGAATAAAATGTACTCGTACTTTTAATGTTGGGAGGCTTTCACCATGAAAAAATGAAAAATTAAATTACTCTGGAGACTAAAACTGGAACTGAAGCTGGAACTGGAACTGGAGAATTTCTTTTCCAAAGAAAGTTTCATGCTGACAAACAGAAAACCGAAAGTAGTCTGATGATGATGTGTGAAAATAAATAAAATCCTTTACTTGATCCTTCTCTACACTTTTCGTACTCAGATTTTTATCCACCAGCATCTGGGAAAACATACTACTGCTACTTTTCAGATTTAAATGTAGATCCAAGTTCCGATAAGGATGATAAGTTCACATGTAAATTTAAAAGGAGTTGAACTGAGCTGAACTACGTTCAGTTGAATTGTATTGAAAGGGAAAATGAGAAGGGAATTCCAGTATGAAAAGAGAATGCAAAAAAAAGAAGAAAGAAAGAGTAATAATGAATAATGACACTGTGTATTTCCCGCCTAGTCTGTAACTGTAAGATCTTGAAACTAGAGACTAGAGACTTGAGACTTGAGACGAACTAAGAGCTGAGAACCTGATGCGGGAGTTGGAATTGAAGCAGTGTTCTAATGTGAGTTTCGTGTACGATAGGGGCATAAAAAAGCAGTTACTCTCCACCTACATCCACCCATCACAATAAAATGTGAAGAAATGTGAAGAAGGGCCATTCAAAACATTTAATGGATTCATCTCCCTGTAAATACCAAGCTCAAGAAGACGAAGAAAAAAAAGAAGACGAAGAAGAATATATAAAAACGAATGCTACTTTTACTTTTACTTTTTACTATTTACTACTTGAGCATGTCTTGTGCTGAGATGCATATCATTTGATACGGACTATTTTTTTTGAATTAAGAAGGAATGAATGATTCATTGAAATTTGAAATCCTTTGAATACTTTGAAATTTCCTACTTCCTCTCCAAAATTTTCTGCCTCATAACGGATCTCATACACATTAAAGAGTGAATCAATTTTACTCTTACAATTCTCAAATAGCGTACAGAAGAATCTGCAATCTACAATCTACATTCTACATTCTACATCTGCAGATGGATGTATGAAAACTTTCTCCAGGTTAACGTTCACGTTTGCGTTCGCGTTCTTTCCCAGGATTTTTCTCTTTGCTCTCTCGTGATTTATCGAATTTCTTGCTTTGGATGTCAGCATAAATTATGCAAGCGCGTACACCGTACACACTGTAAACTGTACACTGTACGCTTGTGTGTGGAAAATTGGAAGTAGATTCAGAACATTCAACATTCAACATTCAAGTTTCAAGATAGATCGTCGCAAGTGATTTGATTCTTCGTCTTCGTCTTTGTCGAGTCTCAAGTATCTCAAGTCTCGAGTCCCCTTTTTCACACGCATCAGCATCATCATCATCATGAATTAGATAGTCAATAGACGTAGTATTTTTACACTTAGAATTCAACCTTCCCCATTCAGCTTTCATGTGTAATATATTTTGAATCAAAGTGTCTTTTTTCCTCGTAATTCTGAATTCGGAGTCCTCCATAAAAACAACTCAACTGATTAATAGCCTTTCAATTTCCACTCCCTCTTTTGTCATTTCTTGTCCTACAAAGGCATTTATCACATTCTTCTCCATTCTGTGAAATTTTAGCCTCGCTTGAAATTTACTTGATAATTCATGATTCTTAATTCAAAATTCAAAGCTATTTATTAAAGAATAATTTTTTCTGAATAACAAAATCTAGAATCTATAATTCTTCCGTGTGTAAAATTCATAATCGTCAAGATGATTTAAAAAGCTGGCCTTTTTTAATCCTGTACAATTTTTAAATGAGAATTATTTTTTGGATCTCATCGTTCGTCCATTTTCCATTTCCTGTCCTACGTTTTTTAAAGATTAAAAAAGTAAAGCAAAAGTTGAAAATGAAGTTGCCTCTGGCTTTTGACTTCTGGTTTCTGATTCTTTAAAAACACAACACAAACAACAAACAAGAAACAACCAAAACTTGTTTTTTTCTATTATCCTCAAATATTTTGAAAAGGATTATGTACAATGTACACTGTACACAGTACACATTACACATGATATTAATCAGTGTAAAAGTTTCTCTTCTTCTCTTCTCCTTTGTCAAAATTCAAAATGGATTGAAAACAAGTATGAAAGAATGAAAGAGAATGTGAACTGTAAAGCCTTTGAAACTTTGAAAAAGATCCTGAATGCTGAAGCCCACAATGACAATGACAATGACAGTGACCACATAATCATTTTAATATCTTTCCACATACTTTATACAATGCTCTACAGCTCTACACTTTACAGTTGGACTTTGGACTTTGGACTTGCTTTGATGTATCACTCATGCACACGAAATATAATCTGACATTTCATCTGTTTGTGGATGTTGGATGTCAACTTTCTCTGGGTTCTTTTCTTTGGTGGTAAATGCGAATGTGATTTTATACTCATAATAATAATAATAATAACAATATGAAAGCTCGGGTTGGATCCGGATTAGATTCCTGGTACTCACATTCAGTAAAAGATACTCAGATGAATGAAAAAGAAGAGAGAAAGAGAGGAAAGTTATGTACATTGTACACTGTACACAACATTTTCTAACGAACAGAAAGAGAGAGAAAACATTGCCATTTGCAACAGAATAGAAGAATAGAATAGAAAGAAGAAGACAGAAGACATTGGTGGAAAGTTTTAACGTTGAATGCGGATCTTCTTTTTCTTCTTTCTTTCTTGTGGATTTTTCAGTTTCTCTAGTTCTTGTCGGGAAAATCGATGAACGGATTTGGATTTTGAGTCAGAGTCAGAGTCAAAGTCCAAGTCCAACTTGGAGTCGGATCCGTATCAATTAACACTAATGGCAAAGACCAAAGACCTTTCCTTTATTCCTTCTTCCTCCTTATCTTTGTCCATCTCCATTAAGCTCTCTGTGTCTGTATCTTCTTCCCTTTTACATAAAGTCTGTCAAGTCAAGTTGAGTTGAGTCGAGTTGACTCGCAAAGTCATTATAAAATTAGTCACATCCCTATATTTTTATTTCCTGCAATATAAAAAAGAAAACAAAGAAACTACCGCATCACGTTTCATTTTTTATTTTCTTTAGTCTGCTTTCTTTACTATAAATATATTTATTCTTTATTTACCACGTTTGCTCTACTTTTTAATTTTACTTTATATTCTAAAAAATCAAGGTCTAGGATACAATTTCTATCCAGTGTCCAAATTTAATTGAAAGTACAAGGATGAAGTAATTTATCTGAAGTGTCTGAAGGATCAAGTGGTCAATTCATCCATCCATATGGATGAATCTGCGATTTAAAAGGTATTTGAAATCTGTTTTATTTAGTTTGAGCTAGACTAAATATTTAATGTGTGCAAAATACTGTGAAAATTTAACACCCATTCCCTAAAATCTACAATCCGAAAGGTAAAGAAAAACAAAGAAAAGAAGAGATTGGTTCCAAAAGTTTGAACATGTAAATAATAAATTTGAAATTGATTCGAATTGAGTTGAGTTGAGCTGAGAAGAGTTGAGCTGACTCGACTTGACTTAATGGAGCCTTCAAGAAGGGGAAATAAAGAAAAAATTGAATAATAAATCGATCAGAAGGGGCTGACGTTGTTGAAATATGGGAAAGAAAAATATCATGTGCAATAATAATATAGCATCTAGAATCTAGAGTGTAGAATCTAGAGTGTAGAATGTAGAATGTGTTCTATCGTACATCGTAAATCGTAGGGAGAAACCTACCAAATTCTCTTTGTACTGTATTTTCACATCGATTCAAATGTCCATTTTCTAGCATCGAGTATCGAGTATCAAGCAGAACACAACAAAAATAAATATGCAGTGTGAGTTATGATATCATGAAATTCACATGAATTATAATAAAATATAGTGAAATATACCAAGCTTTTCATGTGGGTCTGCCAAATAATACATCTAAATATATGGAGTATGGAGAATGGAGAGAAAAACATCAAAAAAGCTAAAGCTAGGAACGCGAGCGGAGAAAATGATACTCGATACTTGATACTCTGTACTCAATTCTGAACAAGGATATTGATTGTAAACTGGCTTTTGTAGTGAAAGGGAAAGTGAAAGAAAAAGTGAATAAAACCGTCAAAGGTTTATAAAGGTTTCGGCTTCCGTGTGCTTCTCTCTCTCTCTCTCTCTGGCTCTGGCTCTCTCTTGATGAAAAATGTTCCCGCTCCTGTCACTGTACAGAATTAAAGAGAGAAAGGGAAATCCATCCGTTTGACTCAAATTCACTAGTACGGGAAAAACTCCAACACTCGTTCAAGTGCCGAAAACGGAAAACGGAATACGGAATGAAGAATGAAGCCACACCAAAACCAAACCAAACCAACGGAAAGTTTCTGTTTCATTCTGATTCCCGTTTTGGTTTTCGTTTTCATTTCTTGTATATTATTGTGTACGGGCTGTTTTTTCCCTCGTCAATCGCACACTCATGCTACTCCTTTTCCTTTTCTTTCCGTCTTGTCCAATTCTCCAGCATTCAGTGAAATCGTCAGCGTCGGCTCGCTCTAGTTCTTCTCTTTGTGGAAATATCGATAGTGATATTGGTATCGGTAGGGCCTTTGATATCAATATCAATATCGATAAGCCCACAACTCACAACCAACAACTCACAAAGTAGAAAGAGAAAAGAGAAAGTAATATCAAACACACGTGAATCTTTTCTATATCATTTTATATGTATGTAGTGCTCGCGCGCACATTTAAGAAAGATATTGATATCAATATCGATGAGGAAAAATCATTAATAAAATCCATCCAAGAAAAGTGCGGAAAAAAAATTCTATTTTTGTGTAGAAAAAGAAAGAAAAGATAAAAGATGTAGAGAAAAAATAAGTTTTGTACATATACATTTTTTTATTCTGTGTGTTGAGGTTTCAGCTGTTGAAAGAGAAAAGAAAGAGAAAAATAAAAATGTTGAAGAATTTTATAGATTTTCCTCATACTTTCCCTTAGTAAATATCTACATAATTTTTGTCGGACTCTAAATGAATTTATTATGCAAGAAGAGGCTTTGGGACTAGCCTTGTTTCTTGTTTTCTTTGAACCAGAATTGGTCTGGTCTGCTTGGGTTTTGGTTTGCTCTGTTGGACTAGAAGTGTAGGAAATTTTACTTGTTTCATACATTGTTTCCAAGTATTTCATATTTCATATTCTCAGTTCTCAGTTCTCAGTACTCAGTTTTCTGCTCCATGCTCTAGATGATGCATTCTGAATTCTGGGGATAATAGTAATAATAAACCGGTCTGAGTAATGGGGAAACACATTAAGGGAAAGCACCATGCTGTCAAATTAGGAATTTCCCCTTCCGCTCCTCCAACCGGCAACCGGCTCATTGTGCAATGGAAAATGTACACTTTCCATTTTACATTTTACTTGTAATATGCAAAGTGCAGAGTGCAGAGTGCAGAGTAGTGTAGAAAATGTAGAAAATGCAGAATAAGTAGTACGAGGAAAAATTTCCTTCATTTTGTCATCTCCTGCCCCAAACTCCACAGTGGAAAAAAGTACATGCAATTTTCTATTTTATGCTCTCCGCGGGGAAAATTCCCGTGTTGTTTCCTTTCTACAGCCTTTGTTCTTGTAAATAGTAAATATTACATGGTAAATACAAATAGTAAAGGGTAAAGAGTAAAGAGTAAAGAGTGTGTAAATGGTTGTAAAATATGCAAAGAATCCGAAGGTTCTGCCACTTTCCATTTTTTTCTTGTCTTTGTACTTTTTGTACATTGCATAAACAACAAATATCATGTAATAGAATTGTTTTGAATGGTTGTAAACCATGTAATTTGTATTTTGTATTTTGTATTTTACTCACCCCGTTGAGCACATGTGCTGGTAAAAAATGAGATGGAGAGGACCAAAAAGGTGAAAAGAAGAGGCGAGGAGGAGGAATAAACGGAAGAGAAAGAAAAGAAGCTCCCATTCCCACTTCCATTCCCAGTTGTCCATATCCGCGTTTTCTTCTTCTTTCTTGTCAACATTTGACTCACATTCTCCTTTTCACTTTCACTGTCACTCACTTTCACTTTTACTTTCACAATCGTATTCGTATTAGTATTCGCACTAGTATTTGTATTTTCACAGGGTGAAAGTTTTCGGATGTCCACGTTGAAATTCTCCTTCTGTTTGGCATCCCTGTCAACCTTTTTCATTGTCATTGTCATTGTCGTTGTCATTGTCACTGGGCTTGTCAAATTGGGATCGGGATGAGTAATTGAGCAGTTGAGGTTGGAGTTGGATTCCAGGTGGATTTTTTTATTCCAGTTGGAATCGGAATTGGAATTGGAATTCAAAACTGATGCGGAATTTAGGCATTTTTCACTCGTTTCCACTCGTATTTGATTGTACTGAAAATTGTGGGGATTTTCCTCCGAGGCTCTAGGCGAATAAAGAGGAAATTGGGGCGAGGGAAGAGACACACACTCGCACTGGCATTGGCACTGACTTTGACATGGACGATGTGTCATCATCACTCTTTTTCCTCCACTGGAGTTTGAGTCGAGTTGAAGATCCTTTGTCATTTATTATGTCACTTTCACGTGCACCATCTTCACTGGGGACTCGCGGAGCTGTCTCCGAGTTTCATCTCTCCATTATTCGTTATTCAGTATTCAGTATTCAGTGTTCAGTGTTCAGTTGATTTCAAGTCCAGTTCCAATTCAAAGACCGAGACGAGTAAAAAGTAAAAAGTTCAAGTTGAAGTTTGCTACAATTTGTCAATGACATGTGCTGATTTATCCGATCTGTGAAAAAAATAGTATGTCTTCAATTCAAGTTTTTGTCCTCTTCTTTTTGTCTTTTTCCTCTTCCTCTCTTTATAAAATGTGCAGAGAACAAACTTTTGTGTATAGTATTATACTTTTATGCAGACATAAATATGCATGAGAAAAACACAGGTAACTTTCACTTTTACTTTTACTTTTAGAGTAGTTTTACAAGGAGTTGAAAATTCTCCTACTCTTTTTGATTTGAATATCCTCTTGTTTCTTTTCTTCTTCTTTTGGTGAGGATTTCTCGTACTGATGCTGATGAGGATTTTTCCTTCGTATCACAAGAAAATAACACAAGTAACCCGACTCTCGACCAGTTCCAGTCCAACTAAAATGAGAATAAAATAAAAAGAGACAATTTAGTAGATTAATTGATTGAGGCGAGTTCCTCCTCCTTTCTCACACAGTCTTTGTGTAAGTACTTTTCTACTTTTGTACTTTTGTACCATGGACAATTTATAATGTAAAACGTAGAATGTGCAAAATGCATAATACATGAGGAAGTGAAACTTTGATGAAAGAAAAGTTTCTCCGACTTGCTTTTGGAAACACAAGAGTAATTTACATACATTAATATATTTGCACATAATCATCTCATCACTCATTCCTCACTCCCATTCCCATTCCCATTCTTAAATTTCTACCACACTTGTAAAATCTGAATCTATGTTCTTTGTTCTTTGTTCTAGATTCTAGATGCTAGATTTCTACACGAGTTCAAAATTTTACAAGCTGTCTTTCGTATTCTGTATTTTGTATAGTTAAAAGTTTTCTTTGGTTCCTTTGGTTTTTTTGATGTAATAATAATTAAATGTAATTAAAATGGGAATGGCGCTAAATTTTAAATTCCAAACGAAGAAAGTAAAAGTAAAAGTAAAAAGAGAAAGCTCGAGATGTAAAAGGTTTAAAGGGGAATAACAAAACAGTAAAAGTACAAAAGAATTTAGAAGTTTCATTAAAATTAAGTCGTCCCTTTTTAATTGTTACAAATGACAAATGAGAAATGACAAATTTTGAGGACGGCGGAGAACAACTTTTCCATTTACTTTTCCATTCTTCACTGCAAATTGCAAATACATAGCAACAACAGCAAAAAGACAGACGGTCAACTCAAGTGGTGAGGCGTGTTTTCTTCAAGAAAGTACAAATAAAGTGGAAGCTGAATAACATGTAACATGTACAAAATGTACAAACTTTGGCGCTCTGATCCAGTTTTGTTCTGTTTTGGAGTTTGGAGTTGGGAGGAAATACTAGACTAGACTAGAGAAAGTAGGAAAAACAAAATAAATCTTTGTGAGGAAGGGAAGCGGAGAAAGGGAAAGAGAAAGACAGAGGTTTGAAAAAGTACTCTGTAAATCAGAAGGAGGGACAAAAGTTCCTCCTTCCTCCTACTCTTGACCAAAGACCAAAGACCAAAGCAAAGTAAAGCGAAGACTGAAAGTGAAAGCACTATGAAAAAAACACAAAACTTTCCAAGTCCGATGTACTTCCCTCCTAAACGAAAAGGAACCGCAGAGCGACAAAATGGATGCAAGAGGAGTACGAGGAAGAGAACGTGACATTAAAATTTGGAATCGGACTTGGACTTGGAATAAATAAGAACTCATTTCTGACCTCTTATAAAAGAGCCTTGCGACACTGTGCACTGTACTTTAGTGTAAGAAGAAAAGCTGGACAAAATAATCGGATAAAACTGCCAGAATCAGACAGACAAAACAGAACACACAGCATCAGAATTGAACAGTGTTTTTGCATAGACAATAGACAACACATTTAGCAGATGGAACAATCTCTAGACTCGAGACTCAAACACTCAAACACTCGAGGCTTCATCCGCAGACTGAATACATTTATGTCCAGAGATTTAAATTTTAAATTCCCATTCAAGTAGACGAGTGTACATTTATTTACTATTTACATATGGACGTACATGTGTGAGACAAATGCAAAGTTTTGAGTTTCCATCAACTTTGTTTTAATCTTTTGAATCTGACATTTCAAGCAGAGACAATCAGAGACCAGAAGCCAGAAGGGAAATGAAACTGAACAGCTGACATTTTCCATTTTCCATAACTTAATTCGACACCAGAAAACAGACAGAAAGTTTCCAAAAGTGGATCATCTTTTTGTTTCTTTTGCATTTTGTACACCAACACCAACTTTGTGTACAAAACATTTGAATTTCGAATTAAAAGTTAAGTTCTGTTACATTTGACATTTTCTTCATCTTCATATTAATTATGATTATGATCGTCGTTGTTTTTAAGTTGTTTCTTCTGCCTTTTCCTCAGCTTTTCTGGGACAATAGATGTAAAAGTATGTATTTTTTTCCTAAAAACTTTATTGTTATTTAATTCAAGATTTAAAAAAAAACAGTGTGAAAGACGAAGATGTTGAGATTTCTTGCACACCGAAAACCGAAAGAGAGAAACTTGATTAATGTATTTTGAATACTTTTGAATGCATCTGACTTGGCTTTGGCGACATGACTTTTTTCTTCCACTTGAATAAAGTGACTCAACTCAAGCCACCTTTTCCCGTCTCAAGTTTCCAGTCTCTTGTCTCTTGGCTTCTTTATCCAGCTGCTCATTCTACTTTTACTTGTTTCATTTCATTTCCACAGTCAACACTCAACACTCAACACTCAACACTCAAAACTCAAAACTCAAGGCTCAGATCAAGGGTAATGAAATTTTGAGCGTATGGAGATAACGCCTCCTATTTCTTGTATTTCTCGTATCTACGACCTCCAAATTTACAATTTACACTTTAAATGCCCATATTCCATATCAAAGGGAAGAAAACAGATTTAATTCCTGTGTCTGAAATCTGAATACGATAGACGATAGAAGTCTAGAAGTCAGACGTGTTGTCTTGTCTTGTCTTGCTTCTATTTCATTCCTGTCTTGAGCCTTGAGTCTTGTTTCATCTTTTGTTTGAATTCAATCTGCTCTTCTTCTCTTCTTCTTTCCCCTTTCTTCTTGTGAATTTGAGAGGGACTAATGTGTACTTTGCATAAGACAGGCGACAGCCGTGATGTTATGTAAATAGTCAACTCGTGTTTGTCTCTTTTACTTCTTGACTCTCTTGTCTGTTTTCTGTTGTCTGCTGTCTATTCTCAGTTTATTAAATAAACTAGACGTCTTTTCTTCCCCTTCATTTGCATAGCTAGTTGTTGGTAGCTACTCCTTGGATTTTGTATCCTCTTCCTCAGACTTTCAACTCTTTTCTATTATCTACAATCTATTTTGTAATGATTTTGTAATTTTGTAATGATCCTTACTCCTTCTTTTGCTATAGAAAATACTCTTGGTCGTTTATTCCAATATTATTATTGTACACTCTTTCTTTCACTTGATTATCAACGAGATCTTCCCAGTATTCTCAATTTTTACTTGTACTTTGTACTTTCTCCTGTTTTTTTCCTATTGATGAGAAAAGCATAGTTTTCATTGTATAGTAATTTAAACAAGGGTCTGAAAATATTGAACATTTTTTTATTCAATATTCAATACAGTTCAATTCAGTTCCAGCTTCAGCTCCTAGTTTCTAGTTTCTAGTTTCAAAGTTCTAGTATAAAATATAAAGGATTTACTTTTTAATCCGAAAAAACCATGTTTTTGGGTATAATTTTGTAAAACAAGAAAAAGCTCATTTTTCATTTACTTATTTATTAATTCATAATTAACTTCAAGATCAAAATGTACAGAGTACAAAATATGAAATGAAAATGTACTGAGGCCTTAGCTCATTCATCTCGTTTACTAACAATTTGCAGGGCATAATTTATAAAGTATAAAGTGTAATGTAGTTTGTACAATGAAGGATGGAGGATGGAGGATGTGGAATAAATCAAAAAGCTAATTTTGTCCGGATTCGGAATTCCAAATTCCAAATTCAAAATACCCTTCGAAACAAAAAACAGGGTACAAAATTTCCCCAAACAACACATTGTGTAAACTAGTGAAAAAATGGAGTGCGTGTGTGCATGTGTTTAAGTTTGGTATGTGAGAAGTAACGAGTTATTGTATCATGTATAATGGATAATGCGTCTCATGTGTTATAAAGTGTTGAGTAGATGTTGAGGCGAAAGGCGAGGAAAATTGGGAGAGGACGGTGCTGATAAAAAATAATAATAATAATATGGTGAATGAGTATAAAAATGAAACATTTTTCTAATAATTTTTAAAAGCCTCATTCATCATGGGGTATTTGCCTTGTTCTCATCTTCATTTCTTTTCTTTCTCATTTTCATTCTCTTTTTCATTCTCCAGTGTAGGCTTACTACAATTCTCTGGAATCTGTAGAATCTAGAATCTAGAATCTGGATCCTGTCTTGTTTCTTCGCACTCTTTTTTATTTTTTTTTGTTCACTCCCTCATCTACAAATTACACGGACAGCTTTTTGTTCAAAGTTGGAAACTGAACACTGAACACTGAACAATAAAGCTTGTAAGCTTCAAGTTTTTGGTAGTGGTAAAAGTAAAAAGTAAATAGATGTGTGCATATTGAGCATTGAGCATTGAGCATTGAACATTGAACATGTGTACAAAAAACAAGCAGAAGAATACATATGAAATATGCATTCGCCATGAGGCCATGAACATAAAAAGATGGAATAAAATGAATGAATGCTGAATGCGTAACATAACATAACACCATTTTCCCTCGGACAAAAAGTTTCATATCGCAAGTTTTTCCGGGAGACACAGGGAGAAAATAAGAACACTAAACTCTCGAGTTCTCGAGTTCTGGAACTCTGGAACTATAGAGTTTGGGAGTTGTGGAACGGAATGGAATCCGATGCCGACAAATGAAAATGAAAATTTCTCACGAGGAGAAATGAAACTGACTCAACTCGAGACTCGAGACTCGAGTCATCTAAACTCACACGTATATAAATTCCATGTGTACACTTTGTACGGTGTACAGTCTGCAGTTTACTTTGAGCTCATATCAGCTCAAGTTGGACTTGGACTTGAAGACTTGAAGTCAGCGTCAGAATGAGAGTCAGAGTTTGGGAGAAAGTTAATGTGAAAGTATTTCCCGCTTAGCCGGAGCTTCCTTTCTCCATCATAATATTCACACTGTGGAGAAAGAGAAAGAGAGAAAATTCCTCGCTCTCATTTCCTCAAGTATTTTTCTTCCTCAACTCAAATCTAGAAAGAATCTGGAAGCTATAGAATGTAGAAGCGAGAAATAAAATATTATATGCATAAAATATTATGTACATTGTGCATATCTCACATTTCTCACATTTCTCTCCTAAAATAAATACACAGCTGTCCTCTATTTTCTCACACACTTTCTCCGATTTCTCCACATAAAACTTGAGACTCTAGACTCTAGACTCGAGATTGTAGATTGTAGATTGTAGATTGCAGATTGCAGATTCCACACTCAGACTTTCTTTCTCCTAAACTTGTTTTTGGTTTTTCCCCTCCTTTTCCTTTTTCATCTGTTTCATGTCTCATCGTGGAAAGGGGTGTAATGTGTAATCAAAATGAAAATGAAAGAACGAAGAACGAAGAATCTCTCACCAATTCCCGTCACCATTCACCAGTCGCGAGAAGCGAGACACTTGATAAAAAACGAGAGGAAATATAAAAATTCTCAGGAAATTTACATGAACATCATTCCGGATTTCCTCTTCTCCTGTGGGAAACTCTTAGACGAGCAACGAGCAAGAGGAAGATGAGGCTGACAGTGTGAAAATTGATGGCTGTGCTCCGTGTGCTGTTCACTGTGCGCTCTTCCATTTCCATTTCCAATGACAATGACAATGACAGTCACGTTGAACATACATCAATTTTAGTGCTTGAATATTGAACGTTGAACACTGAACATTTGTATTTCAAGAACCAGGAAATGAGAAATCAAGTGACGTCTCTACGTTTAAAAATGGGATGTAGAATACAAAACAATAAAAATTGAGCTAATGAAAAATTATTTAAGCAAAATGTTCAAGCTTCTTGGGCATTTGTTACATACTACACATTACACGCACATTTTGTTTAAAACCCACAATATTATTTGAAGAAGCAAAAAAAGGTAATGGGCAAAATCAAATAAATCACAGACTGTAGAAAAACAGATCAAAGATCAAAGAAAAGCTTCAAAATTGAATGTAAATATTGTGCATTTGGATTTTGGATTTTGGAGTTGAGTTTTGAATTTCTGTACCCTTTACTCGGAATGGATATTTGGATGCTGAGTTTAAAGGAAATTGTGCTTTTTACATGGACCACATAGCACATATTCTCAATTCTCGAGTACGAAGTAGAAAAAAGGAGAGCGGGAATTTGTGTTTGGAGTGAGTAGTGAGTAGTGTGTAGTGTGTTGAAAGGTAATAGGATAGACTGGATGAATGACATTGCGGAAGAGATTGAATGTCAGATGATTTCATGTAGATATTAGAGGGAAATTCACCCGCGGCAATTTATTTTTTCCTTTTAACCCATTTTCCCTCTCCTCTCTTTCTCTTCTCCACTTTCACTTTCTACTTTCTATTTTCTACTTAGATTTGAGAATATGTAGGTTTTCTTGGATTCTCCCTTCATCTATACTTTTACTTGTTTTGCTTCCTTCTGGATCCTGGATTCGTTGGTTTGGTTTGATTTGGTTTTGGCTGAGTTTGGTTTGCCTTGACTCACCACTCTGCTTTTGATCGTTCGTCCGTCAGAGTACAAGTACAAGTTTGAGGTTTCTCTCTCTTTTTCCTCTCTCTCTCTCTGTTTTTCTGTCTATGGTTTGCTTTGGTATGATATTCTAACTCCAACTCCAACTCTTTGCTTTTCTTTCATTCTTTCTGTCTTTCTGTCTTTCTTTCATTGAACGCTCAAGTATCAAGTCGTTTTGGATTCCAGATTCCGATTTTGCCTTTTCTCTGCTTTCTCTGCTTTCTCCACTTTCTCCAGGAGGTTTTTCCAGGATGGATCGATTTTCCATTTACCATTTACCCTGTATGTAAAAGTGGGCTGTGAGTACAAGTAGAAGAGAGTTTTCTTTTTCTTGTCTCTTGTACGAGTTGAATTGAGTTGAGTGCCTCTACTCCTGGGCTGTTTTTACTTTACTTTCTTTGATATCATTTCAATCCATTCCCCTCAGAAAAAAATATTATCAAGGTGAATGATGAGTTTTTTGGTCGAATATCTCATTGAATATCATTAGAATATCATGAGAATCTCATTGAGCCTTATTAAAATATTACTAAAATCTCATTAAAAATATTGAAATTTTAAATGTGATGAGATTT